>OZ017787.1:1898660-1985648 GCA_963969325.1 Lycopodina hypogea
ATATTCCTTGCCATGTACTGAGTGTATGTTACATGTTTGATAACATTGTGAGCAGTGTGTGTGGTATGGATTCCCCTCCCACTGCCCTAGGCTGTTTTTGTAGCTGTAAACTGTCTCATTGATTGGATGGTGTGTCTGCCATGTCTGTGAGGAATGGAGGAAATGTGGAGCAGTCCGAGTGTGTCTGTGTGGAGCATACCTGAAGTAGTTTCAAATAAGTTTATCAAATTTTTGTACACCCTTGTGGTATGTGATAAGACTGTGCTGAAAGAGTCGCCACTTCTTTTTACCATATGTGCTGTGTCACCATTGGTGAGTGCAGGCTCAAGTTACTGTGAGTTCATTTATGATTTATGTGGACCAGCTAGCCATTGTGAGGACAACAGCTTTGTACCTGTTGGGTTAATTGATTTATTGTGCGTTATTTTGTTGTGCATCTTAGTTAGCACATGGCCACTGCTTCACTGGATATTACTTGGTGGCAGTGGACATTGTCCAGTGTGGGAAGAAGATCAATTCTGTTCACTCTCCGAACTTGCTGTGTCTCTGAAGCATTCTCTGTTGGTTGTACCAAATTTGAAATTGGGAGTAACAATGCCTCCCCCCCCCCCCCCCCCCCCCCCTTGATTTTGATGGTATAGTAGCATAAATTTTGTGCTCACATGAGTGAGTGCAAGGACATGTGTGTGATGCATGTGATTTAAAGAGGATGGACTAATATGGTGGTTACATACCTGTTGCCTTCAACATGTTCTGCAGGGGATTCTTTCACTTTCCATGACTTCACAACAAGTGAAATTCTATGATATTGCACCTGAAAAACAACGTATATGTAGGCGCATGCGTTAACCACAGTTCCTATAGCTCCAGTACCCACACCAATCAAACTTTGTATGGCATATAGGCACTACTGTAAATATGAATATATTGGCAATGTGGTGCTGACTTGGCAATATTTGGGGGAGGGGGATGCATGATGTGTTTGATAGCTATATAAGTCTTGAAAGACTCAAAGGTTGTGAAGTAGCCAGCCCTGACATAGGGAGCCTGTTCCAGCTCCAGAAGTGCTGCTGTGTGAGAACAGTGAGGTATCTGTCCTCCTCACCTTCAGTTTCTTCATGAAGTTGTCCTCTACATGTGTGAAGCTGAAAAAGAAGGTATCAGGGTGTAACAAGGGTGGGGTGAGTTGAAAATGGTGTGCCCATTTGTCATGGATACTGAATCCCTCCAAGGGTTTGAATCAGTAATTATCACACCACACAAGATTCCTGGTGACATTGATCTCTAGCCACGAAAGAACAAGTGGGCTATGGGTATTTCTTGGGAGAACTACAAAAAAAAAAGGTCTGGAATATGAGCTATGCACCACAGACAGGGAGCTGGAGGCTAGGGCTATGAGCTGGCAACATGAACAAGATTTGTCTGGAGTGTGGTGTGGTCTGTATACACACTTGGTGAGACTAGAGCAGGTGGTAGCTGTAGAATGTGGTTCCTTTAGACAAGGAAAAAGTTATTTAAGCACTCATAGGGAGAAAAGAATTCCTTAATACTAATAATTTACAGCACTCGTATGTCAGGTGCAGTTGTGGTTTATCCAAGGAGTTGAAGTAAGGGTTTACCTATATTAGGGCTACCATATTTACAGATTCAAAAAAAGAGGACACTTTGAGAGAGAGAGAGAGAGGGGGGGGTTCCCTCATTTTTATTCACCATAACAAAAAACCAGGATCAATCTTTAACCCTCTACTTGACCACAGTAAAAGTATAAAATATTCTTATCACCAATTTAATGCAAAAAAATCAATCATTTGGAATTGAAAAGATCCCACCTTCACTTACTCTGGTTAAAGATTTTTGGTCAACTTGACTGATGTCCAGTCCTAATGATGCAGTCACTGTGTGAAATGAAAAAAAAATTCCTTCTACTGCACAAATTGCATTGTTACCTATTTCACAAAAATACTTTGTCCAAACACTGGGATTTTCATTCCTTTACTGTTCTCCCATAACGTGAAATATTTGGTCTTCAGTTTTGGAGTGGATTTGCCTTATGTTGGGCATTGTGAGCTATATAATAGAATCACCAAATCAGGTAATCAGCCTTTAAAGAAAGAAAAGGTGGTAAGATTTATGATAGCGCATTGTACACAGTCAGGATAATTGATCAGAATAAAAATATACTGTATATAAAAAATATTCCCACCACAATCCCCCCGCCACAATCCTCCCCACCACCTACCATATGTAGTGGGAGGGAGGGGCATGGGGCAGAGAAAAAAGTATGCTAACTTTCAGTTTCTGCTTTTCCAGACCACCTCACTGTGTGAGTGTTGCTACTCTAGACTTTTGGTAAAAAAAATTTTTAATAAGTGCTGCTTTTTCAACAAGTATTTTTTAACAAAAAGGAGACCAAAATCCCGGACATTTTCAGATATTTCAAAAATCCTCCTGGACTGATGTATAATGACCAAAAAGGAGGACATGTCCGGGTAAAGCCAGACTATATGGTAAGCCTACCTATATAAGAGCACACTCACATGACAACCTTTTACCAAGCTATATTCATTCTACTCCATCAGTCCATCCTATTGATTAAATCATTAACCATGTTCTTTAGTTAGACTTGGTGCCCTCCTCTGATGGCAACTGGAGACTCCACATGTCACAAGAGATGGTGAATGTTCTGATATCTTAGTTAATGGCAGCTCTTAGTCTATGAAGTGAGGGTTGTGCATGGCTGTGAATTCAAAGGAATAGCCTCAAATGTTGACAGTCCTAGTTGCCTGCCTGAACTAAGCAAGGATAACCAATGGTTCTAGCACTTAAACTTCTGTCGCTAAATTTCTAGTATTAGAAGTTGAACTATTTCTTAAAGCATTCACCAATAGGGGACTAGCATGATTACGTCATGTACAACCAGCCACGCCTACTTATGGTATCAGTGAACCTCCAGCACCACAGAAAATGTATTAGCTTTTATGACTGGCAAAGCTATTTTTGAGAGCTGCAACTACAAAATAGCTTGTGCTTTCATCATACTTTAGGAATAGAAACTTATTAAATTTTCTGTGTGCTGATTGCAAATTGCAGAATATTTCAGCTATGATTGTGGAGAAAATAAGAGTGTGAAAGTGAAAAACAGGTTAGTTTTACCTCGTCAGCAAATTTGCTGCTAGTTTTCAGAACTCATTGACAGGTGGGAGTAGAATAGCAGTGAGTGTCAGACAGTTGCCCGAGTTAATCTTGGCCCAGAAGTGGCTGCAATAATTCTCAGAATTCTGTCAGGCAGCACCTGTGGCAATCCATGAATTCTTAGAAATGATTTGCTCCCTAAAGAAGTATCTTTGAGAAGAACTACTAGCAGCTATTTCTGGACCGACATCATGTCTGGCAACTGTCTGACACTCACAGCTACTACTGCCACCAATGAGTTCCTAGAAGTAGTTGGCAAGCTCGCTTGTTGGCGATGTCATAAGTTTGTAACTAACCTTTCTTTACTTACATGTTTCATTTTATCCACAGCTGAAGCTCTGAATATTCTAGAATTTGCTATCAACACGTGGGAAATTACATAAAGTTTCTATTCCTATAATATGGTAAAGGCACGAGCTATTTTATAGTTGCAGTTCTCAAAAATAGCATTGCCAGTCACAGATACCAAAACATTATCTATGGTATTGGAGGGTCACTGATACCGTAAGTGTGGCAGGTTGTATGTGACATAATCATGCAAGTCCCCTATTGCATTGATGGAAAATTGGTATTCTAAGTGTATTAGTAGCATAGTTTGGATATAGTGGATATCAATTTAAACAATCTTCATCATAATCCTTGTCATAACTTATAGTCTTTCTGTGCACTTAGTTTGGGCATCGCCAGATAAAATAGGATATTTTTTGGATATCAACTAGTGAAATCTTGACATTTCAACTGCAACTTCAATTGATGGATGCATGCTGGTGGTTTTTAATGTGGCAAAATCAAACGCTAATTGATGCTGATGAACCAAGAGAGTGTATTCCGGACTAGTATGTATGAGAGCTCCTTGCAACCCATACTATGTCTTAGTACATACACCTGTTCATTTCAAGAGCTGATTAAATCACCAAATCACCAAATTTGAAGAATGTGGAGGATTTACTCCAACAGATGGCCAGATGCCTCGGCTCCTGATTTGATGAGTGTAAACAGGCGGCCAGATCCATCCTATGTGAGTAGTAATGGACAGGCTATGAGTAAACTGGTGACCAGATCCCTCCTATTTGAATAGTTTGGATCAGGGGCCAGATCCCTCCTATTAGAATAGTTAGTTCAGGTGCCAAATTCCTTATATTTGATAGTAGGGGCCAGGTGGTCTCGTGCATTAGACAATCAAAAAAAGGAAATGATCAGTTCGATAACTGTTGCCAGATTTTTGTGATCCCAATGGAAGTGTATCAAAAACAAAACGATAATATTAATCACAGGCTTATGAAATACGTGACTAGCCAATTTGCAGAGCATTGAAATCTGCGACCAGAAATTTATTCATCACTAATTATCTGACTGTGATATATGTGATTTGTAACGAGATCCAGTAACTCGCTCATGAACACCTGGTAACGTTGACCAGACTGGTCATTCCTTTTTTAATCATCTGGCAACATTGACCAGACAGGTCATTCCTTTCGAGAATATGGGCCAGGCTAGTGTAAACTGGTGGCCAAAGGGGGTGGGGGGTGGAGAGGGAAATTAAAAAAAAACACAAAATTTATATTAATTGAAGGTTTAATTGATTGATGTGTTGAAGATGTATGGAGTGTTGAGAGATGGATATGTTGGCTCACGAGGATATTTAAATCATGCCTAGAGCATATCTCTAAACAGTCCATCAAGCTTGGTGTGTGAACCAGTGCAATGTGTATGGAGCTTGTTTTATTGGTTGAACCTTTTCAACTCCTAATGCCTTTGAACAAGTTTAAAAGCTTGTTTCTTTAATCAGCCAACCTCTGACTAGCTGCCTGCTTGATCCTCTTTCCCCTCAATGAAACCAAGTAGGAAGAGATGTGGCTAACATTTTGACCGCCAGAGGAGATTCAGTGAGAGAGAAGCTTTTGAGAGATTTTGCCAAACAAAGAAGAATATCCTTTCTCCTGAAATATCAACAACAAAAAAATGTTCAGGATTATGGCCCAGACAGTAGGTGATCACTATCTATCACTTTCTCGTGGCCAACATTTTGATCACCACAGGAGATTCAGTGAGAGAAGCTCTGAGAGGTTTGTCAAACAAAGAAATATATCCTTTCTCTTATAATATCAACCAAAAAAAAAACCCATTCAGGATTGTGGTCCAGACAGTAGGTGATCACTATCTGTCACTCATTGATATGTTGGGCAGCTAATCAACCAGCAAGAAGCCAAGCATCTTAATGGCAATGCATGAGTTGGGAATATTGCTATGCTCCCCAGCGTCCTTTTTCTGGCTGGAGAGGTTTAATTTCAGAAGCCAACACCACCACACCTGGTGGATACACAACCGCAGAAACGTTGTAGAAGCTTCAGATCAAAGGAAATGGGTCATGTTCAAATAATTGTATATACTTATGTGACATCTCATATCCCCTAAATGAAGTTGGAAAACCACACCCTCACAGAGCATGTGCCTGATCTCATGCATTCACTCCATTCCTCTTGAGGAGGGTCACATGCACAGTCAGCATCAGAGGAAATAGAATGTGAGAAAGGAAGTGGTGGCTTCCTAATGGAGTAGGTGTCAAATAATCTCAATCCATTAATATGAAAATAGGAATTGAATAACAGTTATGATTACAATTTATTATTCACCAGTTTCAGTTTATGGTAATAGTGGTTTAGAATAAAAACAGTTGTAAGTATAATATGAACAGATAGTCTATCATTATAATATTTGATAATTATAATAACTAGAAGTAATTAACTTATTCTATATATTATTGTGTAACAGTCAAAATTAGCCATTGTTTGTACAGGCAGACCAAGTAACACAACAGCCCAAGCAATGCAACACAAGAGCCAAAGCAACACCACACAACAACCCAAGCAACACAATACAACAGTCCAGGCAACACAATACAACAGTCCAAGCAACACAACACAACAGTCCAAGCAACACAACACAACAGCCCAACACAACATAACAGCCCAAGCAACACAACACAGCAGCCCAAGCAACACAACACAGCAGCCCAAGCAACACAACACAACAGCCCAACACAACAACAAACAGCCCTAGCATCACACATCAGTGAGTGAGCAATGAGTGAATGATAAGGGAATAGGTGACATAAAACATTGACCCTTCCATTCAATGATATTAGCCCTCATAGTATTTCCTTCATACCAACAGATAGCACAGAACTTTGACCATTTTATTGGATGATGTAAGCACTTAGGATATTTCTTGTCTACCAGACAACGTGGTGGCCAAAGAAGATCCCTTGTTGTTTTTAATTACCTTTCACTGTTGGTGCTCAGTCTACACTAGCAATCTTGGTTTGTCTAGATGACTTCCTTATCTAGTGCATCCCTGTTAGGCACACACAGTAATGCTGACTACGGTATCCTGCCACCAAAGGTTTATATTTACTAGAAAGCACTTTCAGTCTTTTTTAAATAAAAAATTATAGTAGAAAATGCACATAGCTCTTATTAGCATTAGTATAGTTTGAAGTTCTGAACTCTCACAGTGGGTTTCTCCCTTAATAGGCTACAGCCCACCTGTTCGAGATCATATCATATAAAAAAAAAACAACCAATCAAATACTCCAACACGAGTTACTATAGATACCTAATTTACATGACATTTGCAAAATATAATTTCAGTTTACAATTAGCATTCCAACGATTTAGTAACAGTAATTGTAGTGGGGAAACAGGCAGAGACTGACAAACAACTTTTGTTCTTTTAACCCTAAACTTGAGCATGCCCAGTTCACAACACATTACATTATGCATCAATTGTGTATAGTACAGTAATAACATGGTTAGAATACAGTCAATAAATGCAAGTGCCACTGCATTTTATTGGCTAAATAAGACATAGGTCTGACTCCAAATGCCTGAATAAACATTTCTCCTGAATATCATTTAGTCATCAGTCAAGCACAGATTTTCTTGGGTGTTTTGCGAAGGCTTGAATTAATTTCATTTGCTGGAACCAAAAACTAGTGAGCAAACCAACTCTGAGATCAGCTGAGATCAGGATAAGTTTGCATTGCAAGTGATCTCTCCTTAAAAAGTCTCCTTTAAAATTGCAGGAATAGATTGTATAAGGTAATTTGGTGAAATTGAAACTGATTCCCACCTGCTCAGTTCCACATCAACGTTGAATGGGAGAAGAAAAACTTCACCTGAACCAAACCAAGTGTGGACATTTAGCTTGTCATGCTGGGACAGCAGCATATGAGCGTGGCATTTGGCAGGTATGCTAGAGGAACCAAATGGCGAGTGCTCTAGTCAATCATTATTTAATCACATCACAAATTCCATTTAAAGGAAGTGTGGATAAAATTAAAATTTGTTCATCAGCCTTAATTAAAAGTTGCAGTAATTTATATATATATATATATATATATAGCGTTTAGATGGTTACATGACCCACTCTGGCATGGTGGCGTCATCAGTGCTCACCAGCTACTGGTGCAGTGATTTTTTTTCCAAGGCATCTGAGGGAAAATAATATTAATACTAGTGTGTGTGTTGATTCTCTATAAAATAGTCACTTAGTGGGCATGGGGTGGACGTGGGGGGGGGGGGGGAGGGGAGGGGAGGTTTCATATATTGTCGCCTTTGACAAAGAGAATTCGTTTCACCACATGCTAAAATGAAGTTCTGTCCTTTGGTCCATAGAGCACTTACAGTTGATGCAGACCTTGTAGTCTAGTAAGGTTGGGGAATTATAGCTCGGTATCAGGGAGGATGGGGCAGGTGTTTGTATTGCTTGCTATGTGTTGTGGTGATATGCTTCCCTTTGCTATTGTACACAAGTAGGGGTATAGCCCGGCTTATAGTTATGTGGCATATGTATTCCAAAATATGCACACCAGTAGCTATTAAATTAAATTTTAAGATTATTGGTGTCTACTCCCCAGATGCGCATCGGGATCCACAGTGGTGCCGTGGTGGCTGGGATAGTGGGAGTGCGCATGCCTCGATACTGTCTCTTTGGAAACACAGTCAATGTTGCCAGCAGGACCGAGAGCAACGGAACTCCTGGCAAAATTCAAGTCACAGATTTTACTTACAAGTAAGATTTGGATTCTAATATGATAATGGGTTTATAATGTTGGGACAATCATAGTAATAAATTGTAGCAGAGACATTTTGCTTCACCCAAAGGGAAAATTTCAACTTAGCCGCTTTAATTTTTAAAAAGTCCTATCAATTTACTTTTATATCATTAAGCATTGATAAACTTTAGTGTAAAATCACTAATTATGGTTAGGCAGATACTACTTATCTGCATTTTGCAGTAAAATAGAGACAATGCATCTGTATTAATATATTTGCAGGTAAAATAACATGAATGCATAAAACATTGTTATGTGGTCTAATCTTGGATTGAATATACACTAATAAAGTGGATGACCACCTCCACCTCACTCTTCCCCTTGATATCCTTCTATACCCCTCCCTTTCTCCTGTATGCTTGCATGCCATCTTCCCTCGCCCTCCTCCATCCATACGTCCTCAACCTTTACCCATTGTTTTGTCTCCTCACACTGTAGCTTGCTCAAGGACAAGACCAACTTTGTGTTTGAGTTCCGTGGGAGCATAGAGTTCAAGAATGTTCCTGAACCAGTCAAGTGTTACTATTTGGTGGACAATCTAGATAAGGATGATTCTGTCCCTATCATTGTCCCTGACGAAAATGTGGCATTTCAGTTTATGATGACCCCAACTCACACCACTCCTCCTCCTACTCCTCTTGTAGCCGAGAAATCTTTGGCAGACGTTGAGGAAATTCTCTCACTACCAAGTAGTGAGCCTGCTCCAATCTTCCACATAGGTTCCTCCTCTTCCTTCTCAATCCCAGATTTTAATGTGATCAAACCTACACCAAACTCCACCCCCAGACCATCTCCTCAACACACTAAAAATAATGGTATTGAGGATGAACATTTCACGTTTTCCTCCACTAAACCTCCTGCCGGTTGTCCTTTCTTCATGGCACATGCTCAAGAGAGTGACACCACAGGGAGTTGTATAAGTGTTGAAGATGATGACACATTGGAAAGCACAAGCATGACTTTTGTCTCCCCCTCCTTCTCTCTATCGGAGCCGTCTGATGGGGAGCAGCAGCAGCTGCAGAAAACAACTGATTTTGAGTACCACCACTTCCACCCGCACTCGTTGTTGTCCAGTGTGCGTCACACCTCCATGAGCCCACTCCAGGAGGACCTTAATGAGGAAAGTCTCACTCTCTCCAACCTTGATGAAGGCATTGACCTTCAACGCAAGATTTCTGATGTGTCCAACTGCAGCTCTGAGAGTGGAGGGGGTGTGGTTGTGAGTGTGGTTAGCCAGGATAAAAAAGATGTGGACAGGAAGACATCTGACACGTCCAACCACAGTACAGAGAGTGGGATTGAGAGCGCCCCTGACAAACGGTCGCCAATGTCTATTATCTCAGCATCAAAAGAGGGTGTGAGTTCAGTGGACGCCAGAAAGCTATCGTCTTCCAGCAATGCCAGCATGGAGGAGGAGTTGGCCACCATCAGACACCAGCGGGCAGGGGTTGTGAGCAAAGTGATTGAGCAGTATGACCACTTGACAAGACAGCGCAAGTCTGGACTGCCTATGGTGGCTTGTCCAAAGATGAACAATGTGGAGAGCAAGGAAAAATCTGGAGCAGCTACATCACCAAAGAGTTCACAATTGGGAGGGTCACCCACAAAACTATCTAGTGACATGTCTCAGAGCAAGTATCCAGTTTGCAATGGTCAGGTGCCACCAGTTCCCTCTTAGCAACAGTACACACTGTGTGGACCACATAATCATACATGCATGCATGCCTACATACATGCTGCACACACCACACCACACAATGCATATGTACATGAGCAATGAGGAGCAAAATATCAGTTATGTGGTCACAATGTGTTATTATTTTTGACATCATCGTTCTTTATTCAGTTACCTCTTATGTTGATATATCTTGGATTAATGTCCCCAGCAATTTGCTGTATGTACATTCACCTTTTTTTCTTTCTTTTTTTGTGAGCCAGCAATATTTTTCTATGCATTCTTTAGTTTAATGATTTTATTTTACCTTCCCACCTCCTTCAAATTCTTCCCCTTCCTAAATATCCATATAGTCAATACATCTTGTGTATGCATGATTACAACTTTTTAAACCAAGCTTAGCTAGTCAATGGTCAGAAAAACCAAAAAAAAAAACCCCCCCCCAAAAAACAACACAAGCATATAAGATTAATCTAGTATTTCCATTGATTTCCAAAAATGGGAACCACCTTTATATAAGAGGTAAGGCATCACCAATTTTGAAACCATTGAAATCTTATTATAATGTACAATTTGTCTGTCTGCCTGTCTGTCTGAATATTCACTATCTCCTCCCAGACGCTTTGGCCTACTGGGCTTAACTTTTCAGGGGGTGATGAAGATTGAATAAAAACTCTGCCCATAGGTCTGAAAGAAGAAAAAAAAAAAAAATGGTATTTTGGCCAGAAAAACTCATGGAGCTACAGGCCTAAAACTTGGTATGCATACACAGCTTCACTCTAGTAGTAACATAGATTGGGACCCACCTGGCCACACCACTTTCTTTTGGTTTGTGAAGCTAAAAAATGCCAAAAATGGTATTCTGATAAAACACTCGAACCTATGTAGTAATATCCATGAACCCTTATTCATTTTTTTTTTTATCAGTGTCACCAGGGGAACATTTTAAGAATACCCCTTCCTGTGTTAGTGTCTGACCAAAAAAAGAGCCTAAAAAAGTACTTATGCCAAATTAATTTCAATTTGTTTGTTTGGCAACTACTCCTAAACAATTGGTCCTAAAGGGCTCAAAATTTCATTGTATGATGGGGGTCACCCTGCAGATGTTAAAACAAAGTTTAGGGGAAATTGTTTTGTTCACTAACTCCTCCCAGCTGATTGGGCCTAAAGGGCTCCAATTTTCAGGGTTTGATGGTGGTTACCCTGGAGACATTTAATGAATTTTGGTGAAGTTTGGTTCGTTCTCTAACTCCTAGCCGATTTGGTCTAAAGGGCTCAAATTTTCGGGGATTGATGGGGGTCACCTATCAATGCTGCGGTGGTTATAAGGAAGTTTGGTGAAAATCAGAGTAAAACCCTGCCTGTGGGGTTATTTTTTCCCCTCAAAATTTCCTGGTTGTGGTCATAACTCTATACCTGAGTAAACAGCCAGGGCTACCCCACTTATTACAAATCACAATTGTGCAAACACATAAGTTAGCAAAACTGTTATCTCCATCCTAGGATGGGTACTTTACTAGTACACATAAATTTGATGCATACAGTCTGTAATTGAGACTACTTTCTCACCTCTGCAGCAGCATTCACCCACTGCATCATCAACCCAAACAAGAAATTCTGCTTGTGTGATAAGTAGAGTTAAGAATATTATTAATGAAAATGGGTGAAATATATATTTACCAATAGTGCTCAAAATATTTAATGAAAAAATTTAAACTGCTAGAATATTTAAAAAAAACAAAACAAAACAAAAACAAAAAAAAAAACTTGTTGACAGTCTGTGTGAAATTAAAGCAGAAACACATTGAACAAGGAAACACATTTTTCAGGATGACTAGCATATTAATTTTATGACATCTCATAGTTTTCTAGTATAGAAACAATTTATTACAATTATATTCCTTAGATTTTCTGTAGTAGCTTGTAAATTATTGGCCAGAATATTTCTTTACATAGAAAATGCTGAATGATTTGGCCCTTCTGACTTGTTGCATATGCTGTTTCACTTTTTTTTTTTTTTTTTTTTTTTGTTGCAAAAGTATTCATCTTCCTGCAAAAGGAACTTGAATCTCTCATGGTGTCCAATTCTGTGAACCATTTTCTTTTGACTTCTATATATGTATTTTTTTTTTTTTTTTTTTTGCCAAAAACAGAGGCCAACCACCCAGCCTGTGGAATGGAAATGAAAGCTGATATGTCACCAATCTTAATAAAAAGAAAGGATGAATTACTGTAGTACATTAAAAAAAAACAACAAACAGCACCTTCCCTTGCAATGCAAAACAACTCTGGGGTAGCCACACCCTTTACTTTAATACCGCTTGCTGGAACCTTTCAACGCTAGTGCATACACCAACACTTAAGATCCCTTGGACCCTTTTCCTCCTGAATTGGGTACAGACGGTAAAGGGTGTCTGCCTAGCAGGAAAAGCCAATAACGTAAGTAGCAGCACGTACAGTGTAACACTGGGGCACGAAATGCACAGGAAAGTCACCAGAACCAGTCCACCACTTCATTTGCCCCCCACGGTATTGCAATACACCCTGTGCTGTGAATGAAGGGGTCTGGGAACCAGACTACATTCCATTTGCTCCACAAAGTTGAAAATTCAAGAAAATAAGAAAAAGGTCATAGGTCGAACACGCTTGAGGAGAAAAACGGATCCAATGAACTTAGTGCCCCGCCCAAAACAACTTCAGCGGTAAATTCAAGTAGCAAAATGTCAACAAACATCATTCTTCGGGGAGCTACCGGTGATATGAAGAATAACGTCTCCAAGCTCCTGCGAGAAGCAAGAAGAATGAAGCTTAACTTGGAACCTGACGTACTGGGGTGAGTGAGGTAGAAAAACTAAATAGCTATTATATTTAGGCTCAATAACTCGCTCATTAGTTATGCTTTAACACCAAGCCCTTATTCTATTTGAAGGTGGACTTTAGGTACTCCTTCCTCATTTTTACCAGTGTTTCATGAAGCCTTTATGCACTACTCTCTGCCACTGGCCAACTGCATTGTGGCCAAGGGATTTGAGCTATTTGGAAAGTCAGATCTTCGCTTCCTGCAGGGTGTGTATTGTGTGATAAGGGACATCTTACACTTTCAACCCAGATTGACCAAGGAACAATTCCTAAGCAATGGCTATGCAGAGAGGAAAGTCATCCTTACTCACAATGTGTTACTCCTCTGTCAGGCCAGACATAAGCAACTTTTGGTTTCTGCTAACAAAAATATCAAGTCTTCAAAGAAGTTTAAATCATTGTTGCCTGCACGCTATGATCCTAGAAATCCTCCTAAAGTGCTGACAGTGAAGAATGGGTCTGGAATAAGACTTTCTGGGAGTGAAGACACCCACATACATGGTAATACTCCCACATGCATGTTAACACACCCACATACATGATGACACACCCACATACATGGTAAGGTAATACTCCCAAATGCATGGTAATACTCCCAAATGCATGGTAATATCCCACATACATGATAATACTCCCACATGCATGGTAACATACCCACGTACATGGTAAGGTAATACTCCCACATACATGGTAATACTCCTACATATATAGTAGTACTTCATGTGGTGGTAGTGTCCACATTGATGACTGTTGTGTTTGTGTGCAGTGCAGGGAATGGCTGCCAACGTCAACCCTGAAATACCTACACCAGACTTGTTGGTGCACCAGGCTGACAATTTAGATTCCACCTTTGTCCCACCTTCTCTGCAGCACTTGGCAGTTGCTCCTCCATCACCTTTCATGCTGAGACCAGCAATAGCACAGCCACAAACATATGCAGAAGCACTGCCAATAACAGCTGCAGCAATGTTGCCACCAACAGAGCACGCAGATTTGCGATACGCTACAGACATTCCCAGATTTGTGGTCAGAGAGAAGCTGAGTAGTAAGCTGATGGTGAACTCTGATAGAACAGTTGCTGAGGAGGCAGAGAGGTGTACCAGTCCTCCACAACTGATCGGCCATGAAGGTGGAGGACTGAAATTGAACAAGGGAGACATGATGGACGCAGAGGAACTAAGAATAGATCCTTCTCTCCAGCTGCTTAGCTGTCGTGTAGAGGAATTGGGAAAGATGGTGGACCGAGTTGTGGCTCGCTGTGTACTGGTGGAAACACAGCTGAGTTTAGCTTCGTCAGAGCAGCATCAACAGCAAAGAATTGAACATCAACCAAGAGTTGAACACCAGCATCAACAGCCAGGAGTTGAACACCAGCATCAACAGCCAAGAGTTGAACACCAGCATCAACAGCCAAGAGTTGAACACCAGCATCAACAGCCAGGAGTTGAACACCAGCATCAACAGCCAAGAGTTGAACACTGGTATCAACAGCCAAGAGTTGAACACCAGCATCAACAGCCAAGAGTTGAACACTGGCATCAACAGTCAAGAGTTGAACACCAGCATCAACAGCCAAGAGTTGAACACTGGCATCAACAGTCAAGAGTTGAACACCAGCATCAACAGCCAAGAGTTGAACACCAGCATCAACAGCCAAGAGTTGAACACTGGCATCAACAGCCAAGAGTTGAACACCAGCATCAACAGCCAAGAGTTGAACACCAGCATCAACAGCCAAGAGTTGAACACCATCATCAACAGCCAAGAGTTGAAAAACATCAGCAGCAACAGCTAAGAGTTGAATGTCAACAGCAGCAAGCACTACAACAGCAAGTGCATCAACATCAACAGGTATTATTGCAACAGCAACATCTTCAGCAGCAGCAAAAGAAACAACATATTTTTCAACAGCAACAGGAACAGAAGCAGCAACTTCATCTTCAGCAGCAGCAGGAACAGAAGTGCCAGGGGTTCAGAGGTTTGACTAATACAACTGCCACGTCAGCAGAATTTGTTGGAGCGACTACTAGAGCTAACGATTGTGTTGGAGTAAGAGAACTGGTGGGCAGGGAAAGTGAGTGTGTGGAGTCTGTGAGCACATCTGACTCACACAATGCTAAAGTTAATGATATTAACACGTACATGGATGAGAATATGGGGTATTATGTCATACCTTACCAAGTTCAGGATACAGCCATTGAAAACATACCATTTGTATTACATGATTCTGATGGAAACACACCCACAAAGACTTTGGCTACACCCCCTACACCGAATTGTGTAAGTTTGAATAATATTTTTAGCAGACATATTGATGCTTCTTTATTGGTCTATAGTTTCAACAAAATTCGTCTTGTAAAGTTCGTTGTGGCCGTAAAAATAGAAAAATGAATTGATTATTTTCGTGGTTTGAGGCAGTTTGAATTAGTCTACATGCTGATGCGCACGAGAAATCTTTATTACAGCAAAAACTGCAATTTTTGTTCCTTTTCCACTTCCTGTACATCTTCGTATTTCCTTAAATTTGAAATGTTTTTGTGTTGGTATACTCCGTTCTTGAGTTGTAGAGAGTATTAGACTGGGATGGTTAAAAACATGATGCTAGACGAGGCAACTTAAGGTCTTGTTATTTTGATATTCCTTACCATGAAAGAGAATCTAATTGGTTAAACTTTAGTGCATTATTGTGTTGTCATGGTGAGTCATATTGTAAACCTATCTTAACAACACGTGTTTATTTATCTTTGCAACTATATTGATAACTGAAATGTAGTAATGGCAAATCCTTATTTATTATGTTTGACTTATTGGATATGACTGATGAGTTCATGAGAAGAACATCACCAAATCATTTTGTGGCTTGTCTGCTCTATGAGACAGGAAGAAAAATTCTTGATGATTATTCCACCTTTTTTTCTCTTCACACTAATGAGTTTTGCATCAAATTTTTTGTCACCTCAGTGAAGATTCAAAGCAGTGAACCACCATTTAAAAACCTTGGTTATTTATTTAATGTGGAAGTACCAAAGTCCTCAACTATTTTAACAAACTTACCCCCTCCCACCTACCAACTACTTGTAAGTATGAACAACTATTGTTACATAACAACATAAAGAAAAAGAAACCCCCCCCCCCCCCCCCCCCCCCCCCAACATTTTATACAAAAGATTATATTGAATTGGCATGAAAAAAAAAAAAAAAAAAAAAAATAGAAAGGAAACAAATGCTTGCCCATGTAGACCACAGGATAGATGACCCATTACCAATAAGAATCAGGTGCATTGATCATTTACTGATATTATGCAGTGTAACATTTGCTCTGGGCAATATGGCATGTGAATATTGTAATGAATGGCATTGCGTGTGTCCTTGTTCAAGCACAGGAGGAAACACAGCAGATGATTGAAAGCTTAAGGAGTCGTGCACTAAAGACAAGGCTGTTTTTACAGCAGGTGACCACCAGGAGGCTCTGACCTACAGAACATGCCAGGAGTGACATGTGTAGCAATGAGTTATGCAGTGTAATACTGTTTAATTTTTGGTTGGCTCAATATTTTTGATGGAGATGTGAATAGTAGTCTTCCCTATGTTCGCTATGTGTCTGTCTTGTGGGGAATTTAGAACCTCACGTGAACCACTGAGTGACCTTCCTAAATGTTTAAGAATTGTTTGGAGATGTATAATGCATGTAAGGAAATTTCGATTATTTTCCATTTTTTGAAATGTCTATGGTTGTCATTTCCATGTAAGGAAAATTGAGCGGAAACTATCTGTAAAATAGGTATACGTTCTTGTAATGTACTGTATGAATTTATGTAAGCAGGAAGGATAAAACTTTAAATTTCACTTTATCTTTCAAGTAGTGTACTAAGAATTGCTTCTCATCCCATGAAAGCATGAATTCATTTAAACATCTATGTAAATCATCATCATTTCACTTTTTTAAAAAATATTTCCAGAAGCAGTCAGTGTGCCTTGCATCCTTCACAGAACTGCTGACCTGTCTATTGGAACGTTCAGGGCATGACACCAACTATTCATCATGACAGATCATGTTTGAACAAGGCACACAACAGACACAACCATCACAGGAATGGAAAAAAAATGGAATGGTCGATAATATATATATATATATATATATTGTATTGGTACTTCAACAAAATCAGTGTTTAAACATTAAGAAAAATGCTGTACAGCAAAGAATAATCTACACAATGTTTGAACTATATAACATGATCCTTGAAAAGCAAAAAAAATTTGAACATATAAATGATACCTAATTGGTAAACCATACAGACAGAGTTGGCACAGTATTAAATTACTATGACTTATTTTTCAACTGACTAGAAAAGTACTCATTCTATGGATAGATATAACCAACCACCCCCCCCTTCCTTGAAAGATAGTTTAGCATAGCACCCATCCTATGGCAGAGATATCAAAAACCTTTGTATAGCTGTAGATCTGTTGTGTGCTATCTCATCTCAGATGCTTATGCCTACAGGGCTTAAAAAAGTAAAGAAAAAGAGCTGGAAGTGGTTTGGGCACAGTTTTACTGAGTGTATCTGTTTACACAATTGTAGTAATTGGGGTGGTTTACCCAGGCATAGAGGTGTGACCACAACCAGGAAATTTTGGGGAAAAAAAATAGCTCCATGGGCAGGATTTTACTCAGATCTTCACCAAACTTCCTTATAACCATCCAGGGTGATCCTTTTTAAACCCTGTATATTTGAGCCCTTTAGGCCCAATTGTGTGGGAGGAGTTAGTGAACACACTGATCTTCACCGAACTTCATTAAAACATCTCCAGAGTGACCCCCATCAAACCCTGAAAATTTGAGCCCTCTAGGCCCAATAATCTGAGTTGTTACTGGACAAACAAAAAAACAACAAAGGAACAGACTAATTGCGAATTATACCAAGATGTTCAACAAACATCTGTAAAATTTCTTTGCAGAGAATTCTGTCATAATTGGCTTAAAGTCAATGTTATTCAGGATAAAATTTTCTATACACATGAGTGAAACTCTTTCTTAACAGCCTCAGGGGTAGAAAATATTCTTAGATTTGTCCTGCATTGAGAGTGTAGAAGGCTTCCACATACCACATCCTATCTTAAAAAGACCAATATGATACTCAAGATTTACAGTGGAGAGCAGACAGAGAAGTCACTGGCAATGTACAGTATGGTGAGCAACAATTTTACTTGTGTTAGTAGGACCAGCTCTATTGGGAAGGAACCGGTTAGGTCATATTCGTTTAAATTGGGAAGAAATTGTAACTACAGTCGTTCATCATACTTTTGCTGATACATTGGAATCTGGAATCTGTATTAGACAGGTATGCCCCTGTTTTCGATGATGACTTAGGGTGTACTTATCCTTTTCAGGTTGAACTCCTAGTCAGGCCCGATGTTCAGCCAAAATTCTATTGTCCCCAATCTGTTCCCTTTACAGTTAAAGGTGCAATTGAAGACAAATTAGACCATCTCTAGGTCATGTGTATATTGGAGAAAGTGATCCATAGTAAATGGCTCCAATTGTAGTTATTTTAAAGTGAGATGGCAAGTTTCATATCTGTGATGATTATAAGATTACAATTAAGCCTGCCTTACAAGTAGATCAGTATCTACTGCCCAAGCGGGAGACCAATTTGCTACCTTGCTGGTTGTCCGAAGTTTTCTACTTCAGATCTCAATCTTATCTTCAGTTGAAAATCAACAAGGAATCTATAGAATATGTCACTGTAAACACTAACAAGGGAATATTCCTTTATGCACATCTTCCTTTTGTTGTAGCATCAGATTCTGCAATCTTTCAAAAGATTATTGACCCAGTTTTACAGGGAATTCCCAAGTTTATGTGTAATTTGGATATCTTTATAATTGGAGCTGCTGAGCATTTGGACATCTTACATAAGGTTCTACAGCATTTACAGGAGTATGGCATTCATATCAAGTGAAGCAAATGTCACTTCCAAGTTTGCCAATTTTTTGGGACCTAGGCTTGATGCTGAAGGAAAACATGCAATGTCAGAAAAGTTAGAAGCTGTCAAGAACACTCCTGTGCCATAAAATGTTCAGAAACTCAAATATTTCTTAGAACTTCTGAATTACTACAGGAAATTCCTACCAAATATTGCCACAATTTCACAACCACTTCACAAGCTCCTCCAAGTTTGCCATAAATGGAAATGGTTGGCCAAGTGCAGGGGCGTAGTCAGGATTTGAAAAGGGGGGGGGCAAATAATCATAACTATATAACCATAATTATGTTGAAGATTTGCAATGGATGAATGTATTTTGATAACATTTTTCAGACATTATTCCTGTGTGGTGGGATAGTTGATGCCAATTTATTTCAATTTTGATAAAATAGGTGACCTTTGGTGGTGAGGGGAGGGGGGGTGGTAATTTAAATTTTCAGTACAAAAAAAAAAAAAAAAAAACAAGTTTGAAAATAATGGAAAAAGCATCAAATCACTGGGTTCTCCAGCAGGAGGGAGGTTTGTACATTCATAACCTGGTTGTCAGGGGAGCTTGGAAGTCATCTGTATACATTTCCAGTAATAAAAATTGCTTATTAAATTTTGCAAATAAAAGATGTAAGAAATGTTTGCTATATGAATTTTGTCCTACCCTAGTGATAGCATCTCACCCAGTGATAGCATCTCACCATTGTTTACAAGAAAGATGGTCCAAGTAAGATTGGTGGCTTGAGATTCTATCCACAGCAGTGAAGTGTCTGGGGCATTCATTGATTACTTCACTGAAACCCCAATATATTTATTTGGTTTTTTTGTTGTTGTTGGTATTTAAAAAATTTTAAAATTTATCTATCTTATATCTATTTACCTACCTACCTATCTACCCACCCACCTATCTACCTATCTATCTAATTTTTTTTTGGTTTATTTATTTATTTATTTATTTATTTATTTATCAATTCATTTTATTTATTTATTTTTTCTTCTTTAAAAAAATTTTTTTTCCCCCTATTTATTTATTTCCCAAGAAATTGACCCTAAAACTTGAAGAGTTTTACCTTAACCAACTCATTAGCATTTTTCATCTTTTCAGGACATGAAGAAACTGAGTTTGATGAGTTAAATTTCCAGTCCTGGGATCATTGCTTTAAAAAAAAAAAATTATAATTTTTTAAAAAATTTTTTTAAATTTTTTATTTTTATTTTATTATTAATTTTTTATTAAAAAAAAAAATTAAATAAATAAAATTAATAAATAAATTAAAGAAAAAAATTAATAAAACAAAAATAAAACTTTTGGTTCTTCTAATACACAACCAGCAGATCAGATGTTCAGTTCTCTCTTTATATCAGCAGGGAGCATCTTTATAAAATGAAGCAAGGACTAAGTCATAAAAATAACTGAAGAACAACAGCATTACAGAATGTGGTGTTGTTGTGGACACTCAGCCCTTTTATTTGCAGCTGGGGGGGGGGGGGGGGGGGGGAGAGAGGGAATCCCTGAGGGGAGTCTTTCTGGGGAGCCAGGTAAAGGAAGTTTGAGTGTACTTGTTCTTGAACTTTTCTTCCATTAGGTAACTTGGTAAGTGCTCTTCAAAATTAAAATTTTCATTGCCATTATTCTTCTAACTATCAGAATTATATGGTAGTTTACAGGGATCTTCTTTTTAGCCAGGAAAAGCTGGGTACCCAGAGGTGAGAAAAAATTTAGCCTGAAGAAAGGTTGCCATTAAATTTTTATAGCAACTATGGAAAGGCTACTACTGAGGTAGGAAACTATTTCTGTAATGTTGTAAAAATTAGAAAATTTTTTTAGCAGTGATTTTCAGGGGGTTCTAATATTCTATATACATAATTTTACACTCAGATTAATTATAATATATGGTTAAGCTTAAAAAAAAAAAAAAATAATAATAATAAAAAAAAAATTTTAATCCTGAAAAAATGGGGGGGGGGGGGTAAATGCCCCTTTTGCCCCCCTCAGGCTAGCCACTGGCCAAGTGTGCTAAAGTGTTTAAGAAGCTAAGGATCTTCTCACCACTTCACAAGTTCTTGCACACTATGATGCATCCCTGCCAATGAGATTGGCAGCTGATTTGTCAGCATATGGTATTGGTGCTATAATTTTTCACATTGTGCCTAATGGTATGGAAAGACCAGTTGCATTTGCTTCTAAACATTGTTGCTAGTAAGTATAATTATGCACAAATAGGAAGGAAGCACTTGTTCTTGTATTTGGTATACAAAAGTTTCATCAGTATCTCTAGTGTCCAAGTTCATAATGGTTACAGACCATAAGCTACTAATAACTATTTTGGGTTCCAAGAAGGGAATGCTGTCCATTGCTGCTGCTAGACTTCAACCGTGGGCAATTCAACTTGCAGCTTATAAGTATGACATCAATTTTAAACCTACTAAGGATCATGCTGGTACTGAAGCCTTATCTTGATTTCCATTGTGTGTAAATGAACTTTCTGCTGCAGATCCACAACTAGTGCAGTTCCAGTTTTTGGACTGAAGGGGGGGGGGGGGGGGGGGGGGGGGCAGATGCACATTGGATACACCCATGTAGAGACAGGTATATACCATAAAAAACCTATAACAGGAAGGCCTGAACTAGAGGTTAAAATTCTAACAGTTGCCACATATTTAGAAGATACTGATGAACAAATGACAGTGGATAACCTGATAGGAAAAAAGCAAGAATACTTATATGATACTGGATAACAGGCCCATAGTTCGTTGTACATAGAGAAATTACAGAAGCATATCAAGGGAATCATCATTACAGAAGCCAAATAGAAAAAAAAAAAAAAAAAAAAAAAAAAAAAAAAAAAATATATATATATATATATATATTTATATATATACTGACCTTACATTCAATAGCCAGAGCTATCCAATAATATTTCCATAAACTGTCAAGACATGACACATCTTAAAATAAGAATTTAAGACTAATTTAAATTACTGATAAGCTCATTAAAAGTGATATTATGTCCCTATTACCACAAATATTGCTATCACACTTAAAGAAATGCTTCCAGCTTCAGCATAAGTCCATAGAGAACATTATTAACACTCACTCAGGAAAAAGTTTTAGGTAAAAAGAAATATTTTTTTTGCAATCAATAACATTGACCTTGTGACCCTCCATCTATCATTATATTTGAAAACAGAAATATTTTTTCTTCAGAAGCCAAAGCCAACTCTAAAACAAAAACAACACAGAGTGTCATATGAATATTAAATAACTAAAGTATACTTATGGAGGAAATGTGTGTGACCATATATCGTTTATCCACACCATATATGGCTGAACACCACATCACATGTTCATTGACTTGTCACAAGAGCTATATTGTAGTGATGGAAAATTTCATATTATACCAGCAGGCATAAATACTCAATAGATCAAGATCCAGTAGTAAGGTAGAACTTATTACTGCTGGAGAGAAGCATTGGTTTGTCACCAGCAGACATTAATGTTCCATCAAGTATAGGAATGGAAGGAGATAGCTGATGATTAGTTCCAACTGATTAGAGTCTGACATTTTAGATGATGGGATGTATATGTTCCCTAAAGACAGACTAATGAGCAGCTTCATCATCACTTCTTGAGGTTATCAGATGTGGCTGCGAAACTGACTGCTCAGTTGGTGTTGCACATGTCAAAAGCGTAGACTGACTTGCTCACCTGCATGTAGCGAATTTCAAGGAACCATTGTGCTTATTCCTCTAGACAGGATTTTAGTGTTGATGGAATTGATCCTGAATAAATAGTAAAAACTGAATCAAGCAAGAAAATAATTGATTTACTTTATTTATTTTTTTTTTCAAAATTAACAATTTCCAAAACATCCATAAAAAAACCCTGAAATGAATCAGTTGTAAAATATGCAATTAATTGGTCCTGAAATTTGTAGCCACATTGGATTTATGCTGCTTTGGATAAAACTGATCTAAACATATCATTAGTCTTAATGACAGGTACATTTGAATAATTTAAAGGTATATTTTAACCATTGAAAGGTACATTTTAACCATTGAACGGTATCATAAATATCTTGGAAAAAATGTGGCCAAATGAGTGTGAATTGTTTTTAAGGGTTCTGACTAAACCCTGGAATAGACCGAAATAGACCTAGTCTCGGT
This sequence comes from Lycopodina hypogea, assembly GCA_963969325.1. Taxonomy (NCBI): domain Eukaryota; kingdom Metazoa; phylum Porifera; class Demospongiae; order Poecilosclerida; family Cladorhizidae; genus Lycopodina; species Lycopodina hypogea. Next base: position 1,921,645 of record OZ017787.1, read on the forward strand.
CCCAGACCCCTTTATTCACAGCACTGGATGTATTGCATCACCAGCACGCAAATAAAGTGGGTCTGGTGACTTGCCTATGCATTCCATGTTCTTGCGCCGAATGTAGGTGCAGACCAAAATATTTTATAATGACATTTCAAGCCAACCACACCTATCAGGAAGGTTGCAAAAATTTAAAATTTGCGAAATGGCAGGTAGAAAGGAAGCTATCCTTGTAGCAATGGGGAAAGTGGACATCAGAGAGCTGAAGCCCGAGCAGGAGCAGTTATTAACTGTTTGCTGGAAGGGCATGATATATTTGCAGCTTTGCCAACTGGCTATGGAAAATCTTATTGCATAGCAATGCTACCACACATCTACGACTACCTCAGGGAGAAAAAGGAACCAACTTTCATCGGTATCATTGTTTCACCTCTTCAATCCTTAGTGTCAGATCAAAAAGAAGGTTTGGGATATCTGCCCAAGTTGTTAAAAGTGAAGAGTTTAATGATCCTGATAATCATTTAAGAAAGGAAATTACTGAGGGAAAGTTCCAGCTACTTTATATAAGTCTAGAGTTTCTCCTACAGAGCTTAGTATGGAGAGAATTGCTGAGATCTACTGTATACACTGAAAACTTAATAGCCTTTATCATAGATGAACGAGTACAGTCAGCAAATGGTGGGTACAGTACATTGGAGTAAGAAGATGATATTTACCTGTTTGTTACTGTTGCTCTTGTTTATTTTTGTATATATATTTTTTCCTTTTGGAAACCAATACATTCACACACATGCACTCACCACACAAATAGATGGATAGATAGATAATTCTGTAGCTTATTCTATTATCAGTTATGAATGAAACCTATTTGGTCTTGGGTCTTGGGATATAAGTACACAGTTTTGCTGACCTCTAACATATTTCTAGTGTTAGTTACATAGAATAGTTTTAGGGTAAGTGTTCGATTTATTACACAGTTTTGTGGTTACTCTTGCCTCAGGCATGAATGGAAGTATTAGTTGCTGGTCAATTTGTGGGGGGTTGATATTGTGCTGGCATAGCTAATGACTTATGGATGGCACTTTAGGAATATGGTTAACATCGTAGGATAGCTTTAAAGAAACCAAGTATGATTTTTTAAAGCCACATAGAGAAAATTTGTTTTATTTTTACCTGTGTGGGTTTGCATACTTTCTTGAATAGCTGGTACATCTCAGCCACTTCTCGACAATATCGACAATAGATTATAATCTTATGAAAGTTTATACCTTCTGAAATAATTCTATCCTTGATTGGAATTTCTTTTAGAGGGGTGGTGAATTTAGTGTGGAATTTGCTCGGCTTGGAGAGGTGAGAAGTTTAATTCCAAAGTATGTCAATATTTTAGCACTTACTGCAACTGCTACCAAGTCCACAAGAAAAGTAGTTATCAAACTTTTAAATATGAAAAATCTTAGCATAATCTCCATATCACCAAATAAAGATAATGTTATCTATACAGTGTCTAAAAAGAGCTGTATGGAGGATGTTCTTGAAAAGGTCAAGGATAGAGTTATTTCAGGAGGCATAAACTTCATAAGGTTATAATCTATTGTCAATACGTCAAGAAGTGGCTGAGATGTACCAGTTATTCAAGAAAGTTTTAGGGATAAAATTTACTTATCCAGAAGCATTCCTTGATATACCAAAGTACCAGTTGGTTGATATTTACACTGGTGCAACGGAACCTTTTACGAGAACAAATTGTACAATATTTTTCGCAACCTGATGGCAACCTCCGTGTTGTGATTGCCACTGCTGTTTTTGGCATGGGTCTGGACTGCCTCAATGTTTAGCAAATTTTGCATTGGGGTCCTGCTGAGGATATTGAAGCCTATGTTCAGGCTACTGGTCATGCAGGGAGGGACGGGTCGCTATGTCATGCTCATTTTATGTATTGCCCATCTGATCAACAGCACATCTCAAAATCAATGATGATATATTGTAAAAATACGACTTCATGCAGAAGATTGTTTAAATATTTTGATAATTTTGATAAACTAATCCAACCATCATCTGGATGCCAATGTTGTGATATCTGCCAGCGAGCATGCAAATGCAAAAATTGTAGAGAAGTAACTTGTGAGTTTAGTAATTTTAATTAGATTAGTTAATGATACCATTACATTGCTATGTATAATTGTTTGTTACTGATACTTTGAGAGTTTATCTCTCATCCATTCGACCAATACTTTTTTTGTTATGCTTTTGTAGCAAACTCCCAGAGAAGGTCTTGAAGCTATCATATCTTCTTCCTCCCACATTGTCAAAAACAAGTGAACGGCCAGATAGTTCATTAATTATTTTTTAAGGTCTTTGTTAAAATCAGCTTTCAAGTGGTGTCTTGACACTGGTGGCACTCCATTTGTCTTGTTAAATTGTTTACACAAATTGGTCAGTGGACCTATGCACTTTCCCAATCTGACAAATGACCGAGGAGTGACATTAGCATGTAGATCTGATATTCCGTCCTTGCATGCACGATTCAAATGTTCCATTTCCAGGTCACACGGTTTGTTTCCTCCAGGTTTGCCACTAGTGCTAACTACACATGACCAAGCCAGCTGTTGAGCTTGCCTTGGTGGAAGAAGAATGTAATACTGCACCAAGAGAGTTAATGCTTTGATTGAGTAATTTTTACTGTTAGAGGCTTTGAAGACTAGAAAAAAAATTTCCAACAACAAATAATTCGGATCCCATCACCTTCTCTTATAGCATCGTCGAATTCTGCATAAAGCAGAGAAAGGGTGAGTGTCTCAAGAACACCATCATCTGCAGGTGACTTTGGTTTTTCATTCTCATTGAAGTTGATAAAGGAAAAGAATCAATTATTTTCTTCGAAAGATTTTTCAGAATAATTTCTTAATCTTCCTTGCTGAGACTGTACATCCTTGGGTATGATATCATGACAGCTGAGCTTATCCTCCATATCATTCAGTGATAATAATTTCATTGCTGCTGCCACAATATGACCAATACCAACAAGTCCCAAAAAGTCTTCACAAGCATTTGTGTCTTTTTGGGGCTTGTGGGGTAAACCTTTCCTGTTGATCAAATTTCGTAACTGGACAAGTGTGCCACCATCCCTACTTGACGATTGTCGAAGCAACTGTTTCCAAATGACCTAAATATACGTATATATGTGTATACTAGCAGCATATACCCAGCATTGCCCAACCAATATAAGCTAAAATCCAGTAAAATATAATTTTTGGCTTTTTCCCATTCCTATGGTAACCATTTTGCGAAATTTTTAGCCCATGTTTTAAGTTGGGTCAAAACCTATCATCATGCTGAGTTTCAGAGAACTCCACCTACCAGTTTGGCCGGAATGATGGTACAAACATACAGACCGACAGACAGACAGACAAATTCAGTTTATTCCCAGACATGCCACCTGGCATAAAACCATCTCAGGATGGTTCTCCTCCATCCCTAGAAGTTTTGTCAAAATCTAACAAAGGGATTTTGAGAAATGGACAAACATAGTTACATAGTCAGTTACATAGTTACATAGTCAGTTACATAATTACATAGGTCTTCTAATATATGTATATATAGATATGTATGTGTGTGTATATATGTGTGTATGTGTATATATGTGTGTATATGTATATATGTGTGTATATGCATGTGTATGTATGGGTGTGTACATATGTATGTGTGTATAGATGTGTATGTATATGTACATGGGTGTGTTTATATATGTATGTGTGTATAGGTATGTGTATGTATGTATTATAAATGTGTATGTATATGTATATATGGGTGTGTATATATGTATGTGTGTATAAATATGTGTATGTATGTGTGTATATGTATTATATATGTGTACTAGCAGCATATACCTAGCGTTGCTCAGCCAATTTCAACATCAAACATTATAGTCAAAGTTGAGTATACAAACCATATATCAAATCTGTCGCTCCAAGGGTTTGTTTGGCCAAAGTACCATTTTTATCCTCTTTTGGGCCTGACACGAAAACAGAAGTGGGTGTGGTCATATAAATGTACTTAAAACATTCCTCGATTATATTGATTCTAAATATATATATGGGTTCATTGGTTTAACTCCCTAGGTTCAAGTGATTTTGCTCAAATACCATTTTTGGCATTAATAGCTGAACACAGAGAAAGGAAGAGGTGTGGCCAGGTGGGACACAGCCCATGTTACTCACAGAGTGAAGTTGTAGATTCATACCAAGTTTTAGATCTCTAGCTCCAATGGTTTTTCTGGCAAAAATACCATTTTTGGCTTTTTTCCCATTACCATGGTAACTATTTTGCGACATTTTTAGCCCATGTTTTAAGTTGGGTCAAAACCTATCACCATGCCAAGTTTCAGAGAAATCCACCTACTGGTCTGGCCGGAATAATGGTACAAACATACAGATAGACCGACAGACAGACAAATTCAGTTTTTTCCCAGACATGCCACCTGGCATAAAACCATCTCAGGGTGGGTCTCCTCCATCCTTAAAAGTTTAGTCAAAATCTAACAGAGGGATTTTGAGAAACGGACAAACATAGTTACATAGTTACATAGTTAGGTCTTCTAATATATATAGACGTATATGTATTATGTGTATGTATGTATATATGTATGTATACGTGTATGTGTATGCGTGTATGTATGTGTATATGTATATATATATGTATGTACAAAATATAGAGTATGTATAAAACATAAATATATTAAGTTTGTTAGTTTTAACTTTAATGATAAGTTTACAAACTTTCACATACCTCCAAAAACAAATGTTTGCATGCCAATCCTCTGCTGTCGGAACCAGACCTTCCAAGCGACCCACTTCAATTTCAGAATTTGCACGGATCTGTTGTGCTGCTCTGGCACATACTGCAGTGAGCTGATCACCACCAAAGAGTATCTGGTGGAAGTTATACTTCTCCACTTCTTCAGACTCATATGTACTAGGTATTGGTACAGAAATAACTTCCTTCATCCTGGGGACATACTTCTGCAGTGTTTCCATGATGCTGATCATTTCCTGTAGATTGTTCTCGTTTTTCAGTATTACTCCCAGTGGTACCTACATAAAATAGTAAACTTCTATTACATGCTCATGTATTAATGCAAAACTTACCACATGTGACTCATTTGACATCTCAGCAGAATATCTATGTTCTATATGCTTAACAAAGACAATCAGAACACCATAATTATCTGCAATCTGCTTAGTTTCTTCTGGTGATGGCAAGAGTGACGTGATGGGAAATGAATTAATGGCAACTCTTGGTGGAACTTCTAAAAACTTGGTCAGATCAATACGATCGAGGACTGCGTATGAGTGGAAATAGTGTAGGCTATTTCGATGGTGATCAATTGTTTTCGTGCCGTGGTTTCACTAATTTGTCAATGTTGTCACCCACAATTTTAAACCCATACCACTGCTTTGGTGAACTGCTGCTAATGAATCCCAGTCGTATGGGTGACACAATATCCTGCTGCTCCTCCTCCTCCATGGCCAAACTAACTAGTGAGAAGGGTGGGGGTGAAATGGAGCAAAGAGGTTAGTCCAAATGTCGAGTTCCTACCAGAGTAGATGAAACCATTGAGTGATCAAGCTGGACAGCTAGATGGAATGATTGCTCACTGCATGTACTGTCATCCAATAATTGTTCTTGATTATTATCTTCGGATAATATTACAGTTCAATGTGATTGCTGTTTCTAATATTAAATATAATTTATGTTAGGTAAGGATACATGGTGTAGAAGGAAATAGTACCTTGTTGAAACTTGGTTGATAAATTCTGGGAATTAGCTTGTCTTGCCACTCTTGGACCGGTTGGTCATACCCCTCTCCAAGCCAATCCATCATCCGGATAGTGACAGAGGGTGACAAACAGAGCATGCACTTTTGAAACCTTGCAAAGACCTATCATGATTGACAAATCATAATGTGTTGATTATTATTACTCCTATAAAATAACTCACCTGTGATCCAGCATGTCCTGCATGAAGAATTAATGCTATGACTGATTGGATTAAACTCATTTTAGGATTTCTGGACTTCGCTAGCATTGCAAAGCATAGGCAGGTTACAGATATTGATGTTTGGGGCAGGCATCCATCAAGTATTGACAAACAGATCGGTGCTTTTGACTTCATTTCTAGCCAAATGGACTCCCAAGTGAAATTTTGAAGTGAAACATCTGTAGAATATCTCAACATAGAATCAAAGTTGTCAGAACACATTGCCTTGATCGCCTTTATTAGCCTTTTTTTAAACACATTTTGACGGATGGTCTTGTCTTCTAGCACTGCTTGGGCAATGCTAGTCTTGCTTCCTCTACAAATGGCTTTTGCCATTTTTTTCGAGATGGAGTCAAATGGAATAATTTGGGATTTTCATATCCAACCATAACCTTAGATAAAACAGTATATATTATAGCTTGTACCATGTCAACCATTAATATAGATATATAGATCTCACACTTTCCCTCTCTCTTTCTCTCTCTCTCTCTCTCTCTCTCACACACACACACACACACACACACACACACACACACACACACACACACACACACACACACACACACACACACACACACACACACACACACACACGACAGGTGTGACTAGTTTCTTTTGAGGAGGTGCAAGTTAACTCATACAACATGCTATCTATAAAACTTACTGAAACATTTGGGGAGCTTCCATTGGTATGGATCCAGTTTCAAAGGCTAGCTTTCTGCATGCAGGAACATGGGAGAGGCATGCCCTTTTGCTGGGCATGACACATCCTCATTTTGCAGTGAAGTTGATCTTGAACAAGGGGAAAGTGTTGGAATGACAAGATCAGTTGCTGCTTGTAGAGGGTACAATTTAGTCAGCTGTTCCTTGAGGCTACTTTCCAAGTTATTCAGATCACTTTTAAGCCTGTCATACCTCTGCAGGTTAAAGAAGCAATACCTCTGCAGGTTAAAGAAGCAGGGTCTTTTACAAATGTATGCTGGAACTGGAGATTGTGAAAGAAAATTGTTCATTACTGGCTGTGGTGCCCCAGTTTTTTTTTAGAATTTCTTCCAGGATTGGTAAAACATGAGTATTAGCTCTACCCCAGGGCAATCTCCTACCCCTATGGTCTGCAATATCTCTTGCACCTAGCAAGCAAGGGTGAGCCATGGGAGCTACTGAGAACGTTGATTGTTGATTGCTGGTTGCCAGGGAAGCAGCTGCAACAACACTCAAGCCTTACAACTATATATCTACGCGCAAAACATCTGTACTCATAGATTGCTGATGCAGTAAAATAAGTGAATGGATGTGGCATTTATAGTTGCGTTCCACGGATGCTTTAACAACACGGAATGCACAAGCAAGTCACCAGACCCACTTTATTTGCGTGCTGGTGATGCAATACATCCAGTGCTGTGAATTAAGGGGTCTGGGACGGAGACAAGAATAGACCGCTGAGATTGTATTTCGGAGATATGCGCATGCGCCAGTCGGAATGACAATCTCAGAACGTGTAGGGTCCGTGTTGAGATTGTACCCACTCAAAATCCTCAGACTAGTGCAGAATTTAGTTTATTCTGCCAGTTTACTGATCCTCAGTAAGATAAATATTGGTCAGGGGTTTAGCTTAAGCCTGAACACTTTGACTTTCATCGTACATGTACTTCGGATGAGTAAATTTTCATTGAGAAAATCATGCAAGAAAGCTAACCAAAAAGCCATCAAAATTACAGTGTCTCATGACCAGTTCTTACGTTTTGGCAATGCCTATTCATTATTTTATATCTTTGGAGGATGCATGGGGAGACACTTTTACGGGGCATGACTCCATAACAGCATATGAATTGGAGAAAGATGGAGAAACCATCATAAATGTTATTGATATAAACAAACCTGACAAAAGAAGTGAACTTCTTACAAAATGAAATGTGTATGAAATAAAATATGCATGCAATTACTACAAAGGATACCTCCTTGTTTGATTTAAATAGATACTGATGACATCATCAAATTATCATTGTGGAATTATACAAACTATCATCAATTGTAATCATCAAATGTGTGTATAATATATATATGTGTGTATACATATTGATTGAAAGCATCAATAAAAAAAAAGAAGTTAAAATAAGGTTTGTGTTCTGATTTCACTGATCATTTTCTTCCTTATCTGAGGAATCACATCCTGCATACAAGTAGAGGGGAAAAAGATGATGAAAGAGAGATAAAGATAACTAAGTCATTGACATTATAGTAATATTTTGACAAACCTGACAAAAATTGAATTTTAGGTCCTACGCTTGGAAACATGCATACTGTAAAAGACAATAGAAAGAGAAGACAATAGAAAGAGAAGATAATAGAAAGAGAAGACAATAGAAAGAGAAGACAATAGAAAGAGAAGACAATAGAAAGAGAAGACAATAGAAAGAGAAGACAATAGAAAGAATAAGCTCAAGCGTGAGCTGGAATAACCAGAAGCACAAACACACAAACACAAACGAGAGGATGATAGCTTACCAAGCACAAGAAGATTCCACAGTCATAGCTGTTACCCTGACCTGGTACATCTTATAAATATATACATAAATATAAGAATATATTGGAGGCACGCAGGTGCACATGCATAAAACACAACACACACACATATATGGGCTGGAGAGCACTGTCCTCATAGAGCCCCATGTTTGTTGCCTTGAGTCTTTCATGATCTGTTGCCTTCAGATCATCCTGGGTGTCTCAGTCAGGGAAAAGAGTGCCATACTACCATGTGCACGATGGCAAAGCAGCAGAGAATATCATCTATCCTCTCATAGTGTTGTCTTCATTTTCTCAGGCACCTTTCAAGGATGCCCAAAGACTGGCTACCTAGGCAGCTTCTCATGTGTGCCCCTGCTGGTGGGAAGCGTTCTGCTGGATAACAGAAGCGATGGTGGAATGATGTGGCCAGTGACCTTAAAAAGTGCAACTTGTCTGGAATCTGGAAAGAGCATGCCCAAGAGCATGACTCTTGGTGCACTACCATCCAACAGAGTGTAGAGCGTCTCAACATAGAAGCTGAAAACAATAAGAAGAGTCGTAAAGATGAGAAGAAGTGTCATTGCGAGCAGCGACTCATCGACTCTGAAACTGCTCTGCAACCACCCTGGCTGCTCTTTCCAGGCCCTGACCAACCATCAGCGTCAACATCATTCCACAATTCCAAGGATTCAGTGCCAGTACTGCCATCACACGTTCAACCAGCAGGGGCTTCATAATCTTCAACGTTTCTGCTCAGCCAGACCCTCAATGTAGACTCAACCTGATTGGCCTGCATCTCCGTACCCTGGAGGTATCATTGGAGCTCAGCAGCAAATGGATGGATGGATATGTGTATATGCGTGTATGTGTGTATATATGTGTGTATATATGTGTATGTGTATATATATACTATATATACTGCGACATAAAATAAATATTAAAAAAAAGAAAAAAGAAATAAATGTAAAACATAAATGTAGCTACTAGGGCACGCCAGGGCTATATTCAAAGCATTAGTGCTTCAAATATAGCAGTAGCATATCCAGGTTAGCTCGACAAATTAGTGTGATATAGCATACCCAGGTTAGCGTGATATAGCGCTATAATGCCCAAGTAAGCATGAATGCAGAGCATTCCTTGATAATATATTTCTTTCTTCTCTTTTTAATGTGTTTAAATATATTTTCTTTGGCTAATTTCAGTTTGCCATAGGCAACCTTTATTCTATACCTGATCCAGTTGGTTGCAGCATGGACTGCATTTAGCTAATATCTTATTACATAATTTGTAAAACAAATATTTTGTTACCCAATTTATAACACTGTGCATCAATGGGAAGTGGCAATAAATATACCTGTACTGACAATACAACTTACTTCGAGCATTTAATCAATGCGGCTTGGCCTGGTACTTGATATTTCTGGCCACATACTTTGAAAGAGCTGGTGGACATTTATTAGCTGAGTAAGTCACCAGAACCTCAATGTGGCATTGCTCTTTACGGTGAGATAATCTACCCACTCAACCTATAGACTCTTGTATTCAGTGGATCACAGCCGAGAGGCTACGGAGTCCACAGAGTCCGGGGGCGCTAACTCAGAGACCATAAACAGGACAATCTAAGCCAACGATTTTGTGGGACGACCATCCTATATAGCATTGGTACCTATAGTATTGTTACCTATAGCATTGTTACCTATAGCATTGTTACCTATAGCATTGTTACCTATAGCATTGTTACCTATAGCATTGTTACCTATATACTTTACCCACTGGCTTGTAGTACAAATCCCAGCAATCCCAAAATACGATCTCAGCACGGTGGCAATATCATTCCGGTTGGCGCATGCGCATAATCCCGAAATACAATCTCAGCACGGGTGTAATCTCTGCACGCCACACTTGAATAGACCGAAATAGACCCTAGTAAAAACGCGCATCCACTCAATGAGAACTGCAGTCTGAGAACTGCAGTCTGAGAACAGAGCGTTTCTTCCCCTGTGCAGGTGGACTGAGCTAGGCAATTACCAAACAGCATATTGAAGGTATCTATTATTATTGATTGCTAGCTACTACTTCATAATATTTTTGCATAATCCAAAATTTTTGGCACCTCTGCTTTTACGTTTATGCTAGCATAATTGTGTGTGCTGCGTGCGTGCGTGTGTTCAGAACCAGAAAAATGAATGAGCTCAAACTTGGCAGGCACACTCCATGAACTGCATGAACATTTTGGCTGAGTCCCACCTATCCATATTCCTTCCTATGTGTGCCACAGAAAAAAAAAAGCCAAAATGAGATTTGATCACATCCCCTCCCTTCTGTTCCTCTCTGTTCCTTATTTATTTTTTATTTTATTTTTATTTTTTTGATGCAACAGCAGCCATTTATTAGCTGAGTTTGCAACTTATACTTTTAGATAGGTTTTTCATTAGCTATCTGCGGTAAAAAAGAAAAATTGAAAATCATGGCACTTGATACACATTAAAAAGATAACTCTTGTACTTTCATTAACAATAATGTTTATCATGAAATTTTATAGTTATGTTCACTTTATTGAAATATAAATATAACATGTATTTTATTTGTCTGTTCATTTGAAGCACAGTCTCTATAGAAATATACAGAAGAAGCATGTTTGTTACATGTAAATGCCTTAATTTTTATGTAGCATGAATAGAGCCAACTTAAGGTGGGCTTAGCAAGCATTCACGGCTGGAGACCCAGATTGCCTGCTTGTATAGATTAAGAATTTGTTGTTCATTGCTTTGCCTTGATACTCCTTAGAATATGGCTAGGTGTTTACGGGAAGGAATGAATATAGTCAGCTCGGAATGGGCTCCACCCAGCCTCAACTAGCCAACACCATGTGTGGACCTGGATGATAGTTCTATGGGCAAGTCATGCAGTCTTTGCAAGGGGTGCATTTACTGCTTTTCTCACTGGTAAGTGTCCACATGGTTGTGATTAGAAGGTAGCGGCAGGTTGTAATAAACAATAAACTGTTGTACCAACCATTGCTGAGCACTTGGAAGTGTCTAAGCTTGTGGCTACCCTGTGGAGAGACATACATCTGCCTCTAATAGACTACCTCTTCATGTTCACTTGAATCTGATTAGACAATTGATAATTGTATGCCGATCACTCTCAAGGGAACATGTACATTTAAACTTCTGGACTCAACTACCACTTAGCTGTAAAGGCATCCTCCTACAAGGCGGATCTTGTTTGGGGCAATTTAGAACCATCCCATGCACCACTGACTGGCATAACTGATGGCTTGCACTCTGAGTAACCCCAGCATTGTGAGTTGTGCCAGTAATGTGATCGAAGCAAGAACTGGTGAGTGTGGCCAGCACTGTAAGTGAGGCCAGCACTGTGACTAGGCCAGCCATGTTGCCAACTCTTTTTAGAGAGATATATTCTGAAGTTTTGGAGCAAATAAGCTAGTTTATAGCCAAACAGTGGTTACTATGTAATTGCGATTTTGCTATATTTACCACTGGCTTATATTAGCAAACAAATCATTTCAAAAGTGAACTTGCAGTTTTACCATGCTATAACAGTTATTCTTACTTCAACGACACATGATTCTGTCCAATAATTCAGTAATGAACATGGTCAACAACATAACTTCATCAAATCCTTATAATGTGAGTCTTTTCACTCATTTTAGAACTAGGATTCTTGGAATTTCAGTGGTTGAATGTTGCTACCTGACTTAATTTCTCTCGGTGTAACCAGTCCAGGCATTTTTTCAAATGCTGAGCTCAGAATTAGGAGTAATCAAACCTTCTTCCTTGAATCTTTTGTCCTTAAATTCCATTGCTTCTCAATTAATAATAAAAAAAAAAGCAACATCTTTTTGGATTAGCTATTGCCCAGAAAATGACTTTTTACAAGTTTCATGATTTGTTTTAGTAGTGGGTGCATACTTACACCAGAAATATGCCAAATAACTAAAGTATACCTGAACAAATATTGTCATGCCAAGATATTTCAAGTATGCCAGATTTGTGTTTTTTGGCTGTGAAGACAACACTGTGAGTGAGGCTATCACTCTGAGTGTGTATCATCCCAAGACCTTGAGCATGGAACAGATTCTTAGTATTTATTTTATTCATTTAGTTTATTTAATTTTTCCTCTCAATCTTTTTTTGTTTGTTGTGAGGTGTCATTTAGTCCTTCTAGTTACTCTCCTTTAAAATGAATTGATGGGGTTGTAGTCAATCAAAAAAAAGATGTTTTCTTTGTTATTGTGTTAGTTTATCTATTTTTGCTCTGGCAAGCACACCTGTTGGTTTTCACTCATAATCTTGACACAGTTCAGGAATCAGAACAAATTTGTGAGATGTCCACTAACCTCAATGCCACTAATTGTCCACTGACCTCAATGCCACTAATTGAGTGTGTGTTCATTGTTTCAGATCATAAAAACGTAGAGCAACATCTTCAGTACCTTCTTCGATTTTTTGGAAAAAAAGGTAAATAATTTTTTTTATTATAATTTTTTAAATTTATTTATTTTTTATTTAGAGAAAGAACTATCTTTGTTTGCTTTGGATTCCCCCCTCCCCCAATCTATAATTAGTCCCATGTACTATTTTAGCACTTTATGAACTTTGTGTGTATTTTTTAGGGTGAAATTTATCAGACCAAATACTTTTACAACTGGTTCCTTTTGAAACCATTTACTATGAATGGCATTCAAAATGTTTATTTTATAATCTGAGGCTGTTATTCACTGCAGCTCATTTACTGAAACAATTCTGGTTCACTGGTGTTTCATGCATTATTCATCATCTCACATGTACTTCAAAGTGGAGGTAATTGCTATTAAAGAAATTTGACACTTTAGCAGGGCATATTAGGAGTTATTTTCCCCCACAAAAATAACTGGTATAGACAATTTGAATACGTAAACTCATCAATGATGTCACATGATCATTGCGTTGTTTGTTTGCTATTCTTTCTGCAGTTTGAAGTTCTGATGAGGTATTGGACATTGATTGTGAACCACTTGAGCTGGCACTATATGCTGGTCAACATAACTCACCACAACACAAACAATGTTATTTCATTGCTAGAAACAGTATAATAATGTGTTACATCATGATAATCTTAAATCATTCTTATTTAGTCAAGTGTATTTGGGAAATTTGTGTCCAAGTTATATGATTGGGTTATAGTTAAGAGGAAATTGAAATTCCTTACCTATATTTCTAGCACAACATATGTATCAAGTGACGAGGTACCAAATGAACATTGTGATGTTCTTTTCACTCCCATCTACACATCTTGAAATTCTGCACTACTCTTGGCCCTCCCCTTGCAGCTCCTGGCCTTCTTCTTTTAACTCCTGGCCTTCTTCTTCAGGCTCCTGGCCTTCCTCATGCAACCCCTGGCCTTCCTCTTGCAATTCTTGGTACTCCCCTTCTTGTAGCACCATAGATACATTCATCCTCTTCCACTTAGTTCTTCGATTCTGGAACCAGGTTTTAATTTGTTCTTCACTAAGTTTTAGCCGGTATGCTAGATTTATCCTTTCTTCCACAGAGAGGTATCGTCTTTTAGAAAAGGTTCCTTCAAGGGCATTCATCTGTGACATGGAGAAGACTGTGCGTGATTTTCTTGTCCTGCCTGGAAGTTGGCTCAGACAGGTAGTGTATGGAAGTGACCCTCCAAAGTACTGGTAGTTAGGACTGAGCAAGAGATTGGGGAAACCACCTGGGGAAACAGTTTATATATATATATATATATATATATATATATATGTGCACATGTATTTGTAATATCAATAAATAATAAATTACTGATGCATTCATAATGAAAAATTAGTAAAACTTGCCTGTTGGTCCTTGCAGCAACGGCAGTGGAGGGCTTGCATAGCTACTGCATCTATATGGACCACCCACATTGTATAATGGTGGGAAGGAGCTTCTATAGCTGCAGCTGCCAATGTCAGGTGCGGTATTTGAAGAGTGAATGGTAGCAGGCTGGTTGATTGTAGCTGGATGCCCATAGAAGTTTTGCTGGGATGATTGCTGCACTGGCTCCTGCAACTCCTCCTGAGCTAGCTTCTGCACCTCGTCCTGAACTGGCTCCTGCACCTCCTCCTGAACTGGCTCCTGCACCTCCTCCTGAACTGGCTCCTGCACCTCTTCCTGAACTGGCTCCTGCACCTCTTTCTGAACTGGCTCCTGCACCTCCTCCTGAACTGGCTCCTGCACCTCTTCCTGAACTGGCTCCTGCACCTCTTTCTGAACTGGCTCCTGCACCTCCTCCTGAACTGGCTCCTGCACCTCTTCCTGAACTGGCTCCTGCACCTCGTCCTGAACTGGTTCCTGTACCTTTCCTTCCCCCCTCTCCTCCTCCTGCACCCCCCACACCCTTCCCTCCTCTGGTGCTTCATCTATCATGCTCAACTCAAGCACCTTATCCTGTTCTACCTCAGATACTATTTCTTGATCAATTTTAGACTTATGTGACACGGAGAAGACTGACTGTGATTTTCTTGTCTTTACTGGAGGTTGTCTCAGAGAGGAATCATATAGGAGTGGCTTTCGAAAGTATTGGCAGTTAGAACTGAGCAAGAGATTGGGGAATCCACCTGGGGAAACTGTTTATATATGCACATATAGTGGTAATATTAATTTAATTCTTATATTTAATAAATTACTGAAGCACTTATAATCAAAGAGTAAGTAAAACTTGCTTGTTGGTCCTTGCAGCGATGGCAGTGGTGAGCTTGCATAGCTACTGCATCTATATGGAAAATCCGCTTGGTAGAATGGTGGGAAGGAGCTTCTATAGCTGCAGCTGCCAATGCCAGCTATAGTATTAGGAGGATGAATGATAGCAGGCAGGTTGATTGTAGCTGGAGACCCATGCAAGCTTTGCTGGGAGGATTGCTGCACTGGCTCCTGCACCTTCTCCTGAACTGGCTCCAGCACCATCTCATGTATATCTTCAGGAGCCATTTCTTGCATCTTTCCTTTCCCCCTCTCCTCCTGCAACGTCCACACCCTTCCCTCCACCAGTACCTCATCTATCACTCTCTCCTCAGGCATTTCATCCTGTTCTACGTCAGATACTTCATCCTGTTCTACGTCAGATACTTCGTCCTGACCTGATTTAGACTTAATGCCTAGAATTTCTTCAATTCCAAATGGAGAAAAAGGTTTTTTAATTCTTTCTTTCTGGTTCTCCATCTTTTTCAGTTCTTTCTTTAACACCCTACTAGGTGGCTGTTATATGTAAACTGAAGCTTACAGAGCTGCTATAACCTGCACTTGCACACATCCACCGTTGATTCTTCCCTTTGTGTTTCCTGCGCTGGTAATATTTTCCACTTAGCCAAAATATAATTTGAATAATTTGTGGTAGTTTAATAATAATATTGAAAAAAAAAAAAGAGTACGTATTCAAGCGGGATACTTTAGAGAAAAATCTGTGTGTTTCTCCTGAATCATAGCTTAACAATAATATTGAAAAAGTACCTATTCAGGTGGGATGCTTCAGGAAAAAAAATCAGTGTTTGTCTCCAGAGTACCTGCATGATAATATTTGCTACTTAGCCAAAATATATACTGTGTATGTTATGCCATAGCTTATTAATAAAAGGGGAAGGTATACTTATTCAGATGGTTTTTTCAGAAAAAAAACAACTTGGAATGTGGCTTGAAATGTATTTAAAAATTTTAAAATTCATATATGAAGTGTTTTGAGAAAATATTATAGAAGGAACATGAGTATAATAATAATAATAATAATAATAATAATAACAACAATAATAATAGTAATAACAACCAAAGGCCCATTTGCAGCTTCAATTAAAATGATCAAGGCACCTTGTCCAACAAATATTATGCTAGACATTATTGAAAGGTCATTAGGAAAGTTTCAAGTGATTTCTTCCCTTGGCAGTGATTGCATTTGTTGGATAAATTACTTCCACACAGTGCTTCCTCAGCAATTTTGAAGGGGTCTAGTTTTCTTAGTATCAGTTATTTATTTTCTAATGTATCCAACCGAAAACACTGCTCATGATGGATGTTAGGTGATCACCACTAGGCTAAGCATCAACAAGTTTATTTCTGGATTGGTCCTGATTATTGGTAAAAGATTAATGATAATTTCAATGGCAATACACAGAGAGCAATCAACAAGTCCAGCTGTTTTTCAAGGCATAGATACTATATATATCTATCACAATGATATGCCTCTGACCAACCAGGTGTTTCCACACAGTTTCTAGAAGTGAACCACAGTGTTGTACTACCTATTATCAGTCTAAGTGTTGAGGTCAGGATTGAATATACTGGTGGGCAGATCCCAGCAATGGTGAAGTTCTTCATTTCTAAATCTTTTCGAATTTCTGGCTTAATTTGTGTATAGGAATGGACATTTTCCTCACTGGTATCCCAATGAATTCTTTTATGGAAGAGGTCACTCACTGTCCACACTGCTCCCCTGCCACTTCCTATTCCCTGGTTGTTGTTGTTTGTTGTTATTTTTAGTAGTGGCATGGCTGGAGGTGAAATGAGGCTGAAATTTGTCTCGTGTGGTCTCCAATGTACTTTGACCTAATTTCGGGATGGCCATAAATGGGTGTAGTTACATATCCTTAACATTGTTACTATCAATATTTTTCATTCATTAAAAAAGTATGTGTATATATATATATATTAGCTAAAAAACCGCCCTACAGGCAGCTTTTCGGCCAATTTTTTGGTGGGCTGTGGTCACAAAAAGATCTACTTCGTGCATGTATAATATTTTTTTAATGTATATGCATTTTTTTTTTCTTTATTATTACAAATTAAATTTCTATTTATCTTATAACATTTCTTCTGTTAGTTTACTTCATTGTGGTTTTATCCTATTTTTTTTTCTAAATGTATGCCGATATATTATTTTATATTGATTAATCAGTGTAATGGTCTATATTCTGAAATTGTGTTTTATTATTATGGAAAGGCATTTTGTATGTCATGGTGTATGTCATGGTGTTGGAGTAGCTTTGTTGTTTGTGTGCCTCCCAAATAGTTTGTGGATCACTCCTGTTGCATGTTGCAAGCATAATGGCAAAGAGATGTCGTTATCATCTGGGCATTGAGTGAGGTTGGGTACACTTCTCCATTGAATGTTTGTAAGTCATCAGAGCATCTTGCTTCCATGCTGCTGGTTGATGAGGATGCTGGCCCCCTCATCCATAAATAGTGCAATGTAGTGGTGTTCTGTTTTCTGGCTGGTTTCATATCCGTTCTAATTGTTTCATTGTGGTCTGGCAGGTATATATTCTCAAAAGCATATTTGAATATGCTCACATAGGAATGATTATGATGGATTTCTTGCAATTCAGTGATAATGCTCATTGGCAGGTCTCTATCAACATGCCTGTTCCGTATTTTGGCCTCCTCATCTGTATTCTAGTGAAGTACACATGAAGGAACTTTGGATCCTCCTCCTGAAGTGGAAGAAGTCCTTTAATTTTGTGATAGTGCTGGCCCTGAATCTTGAATGTGGTGTAAAATCCTTGATTGGTCAGGTTGTGCTCTGTTCCAAGAAGGTCATCTGGAATGCAGAGTTGTACTCATGGAGATTATTTCTGAACTACTTGCAAGTAGCCGGTTTTTCTTCAAGTGGCCTCTTGTGGATTAGTGGAGGCTCCTCAATGAGTGGTAGACTGACTTTTTCATTGGAGCAGCAGGGTCCTGGTGTCTCCTTTTTCCATTTCTGTGCATTGCAGTGTTGGCTCCTTGTTATATATTGCATCATTTGTGGCAGTATCATATTGGAATTATGCTTTTTGCCAGATGAGTTTGGTTGTTTCTGTTTCCATATTTGTTGCTTCTGTGATAGTTGTTGTTTCTTGAATTGTATGTATGTGTGTATGCCTCTTAGTGTAATTGTAGCATTATTGAATTCCTTTATTTTGCCTTTGATTGTTGTTTGAAAGTGTTGTTTGAGTTGAATGACTTGATAGGTTCAATTAATGGAAGTGTAGTTAATTCAGTGGTTACTATTGAATTGGGAATTGTTGGTTTAGTGGGGTATTGAATTGTTGAAGGGTATAATCAGTTTCTTGTGGTTATCCTGAGGTGACTTTGTAAATCAGGTTGTCTTGATGTGTGCCATTTATTGAATTTGGTTAGTAGTGCTATTTTGAAATGTAATTTTTTTTTTTTAAAGGGTACTGGTACTTTGTATTTAAGTTAGTTTTTGTTTGAATTCATAGTAGAATGTACAGGGTGTGGTTGTAGGTGCTAGACCTGCTTGAAATAAATGTTGCAGATTGTTATTTAAGTGTAGCTGTTTGTTAATGGTTTTTGTCATGAGAAGACTAAATTCAAAAACCAACAATTAAATTTCGATGTGTAGGATTTGTTGTTTTCCGTTTTCTGTTTTGTGGTTGCAATGTTTTGTTTTTAAAAAAAATTTTTTTTTTTCAAATTTTATATTTTTAGTTCCATCTGAAGATTACTTTTAGTGGAATGAATTTCTTTGAAAGGTTTGAATAGGAACTCTTTGTTTAATCTGAAGGGAGTGTCTGTGTGGGTCAGTTTTGTGGAGTGTCTGTTGTAACGTGGTATGTTTTTATTACTTCTTAGTTTTTTTAAACTTTTTTGATGCTTCTTATGGGATTTTTTTTCCCTTTTGATCTTCTCATTTCTTGGTTTTATTATTTTTTCGGAGAAAAGCTTCTATTTATTGAGCAAGTATTCCAATGGTTAGCATATTGCTTGATGATGGCATAAAAAATGACAAAGATTCAAAAACTCACTATTTCATGAATTCCTAGGTTCTTGGACATCCCATGAACGAAGTGAGTCCAAATATGTCCTCAGATTTGCCTGGTTAGGTTCAAAAGTTTTTTGGATTTAGAATCCCAGTTTTTGATTTTATATATATAGACTATCAAAAACCTGCCCTATGGGTGGTTTTTTGGCCCACCTTTAGTGGGCTGTGGTCACAAAAATGTCTACTTCAGTTTTATCTGCCACTTGGTGATATACATGTAGGCATTAAGCTTGCCAAAGATGTTTTTATCTTTTAACAACCACATGAGTTTGTCTTGTTTCCTTTTAAAAACATGGGATATGATGTCATATCGAAATCTTGTTGTTGTGTCTGTCCCTTCCAATTCTCTTTCAATCTCCACCCACTTTGGGTTGCATTTGAAGGTGATGAATAGATTGGTCTGCCAAATTTTCGTACATATGTCATGGCATCCTGTGTTCGTTCAGTCATGAAGCTTGGGCCAACAATAAAGCTTGATGGGAGAACTACTGGCTGCCCAATGTTTTGTAGATGGATGTTATTGATGAGTGCATCCCTAAGGTGTACATACTGTTCAGCTCTTAGTCTGGCTTGATTTCTCCGAAAGTAGAATAAACGTTCTGCCTCAATCTTTTCGTATACATCTACCATTAGTTGGCAGGTGAGTCTCTTAAATCTAAGGAGGTGGTTGAAGTTTCCTTCCTGTACCATGAAATGGTAGGAGTAGAAGTCTTTGCAGCTGACAGACTTGTTTGTTCGTATATAACTTCCTGGTTTTACTTGTCGTAAGGATAAGTTATATCCATCTCGGCCTTTCTAAAACATCAGAGGGTATTGTAATGAGTTGTAGGCATGATGTGTTTCTGAGATTCTATTGAGAGAACCGCATCTTTGTCTCAGAACTATGTCCCTGTTCCCATGCTGCTGGTTATTGAGGATGATGGCAACTTCATCTACTAATGGTACATTGTAGCAATGTTCATGTTCTCCGGCTGGTCTTATGTCCACCCTAGTTATTACTTTGTGGTCTGGCAGTGCTATGTTTTCAAGAGCATACTTGAATATGCTCACATAGGCATGATTTTGATGAAGCATTTCCTGCAATTCAGTGACTATATTCATTTAAAGGTTTCCATCAACTTGTCTGTTTTGTTGCTTGGCCTCTTCTAGTGTATTTCCCATAAAATACACTTGAACGAACTTCGGTTCTTTATCTGTAATTGGAATTAGTCCTCCAATTTTGTAATAGCATTGGCCTTGAACTTTAGATGTGGTGAAGAATCCATGATTGGTTAAATTGTGCTCTGTTCCGAAGGAGACCATCTGGAATGCAGAATTGCACTTGTTGATATTGGTTCTAAAATGCTTATTAATTACAGTGTTTTCTTCAAGTAGCCTCTTCAAAATTAGTGAGGGCTCATCAATGAGTGGGAGTCTCACCTTTCCATTGGAACAACAGAGTGTTGGTGGTTCTTTCTTCCATTTCTGTGCATTGCAATGCTGGCATACATCTGTCATCCTTCCAATGGTAACCTTGTCATTGCTTGCATAATCAGTAGTTTCTTCATATTGGAAACTGCATTTAGTCAGGTGATGTTTATTTTTGCTGTTGTTTCTGTTTCAATATTGGTTGCTTCTGTGATTGCTGTGACCTGAGGTTCCAGTATGTGTTCATGACTATCTGTTGAAATGTAAGGTGCATTTGTTGTTATTTGCTGAAGTTCATTTATTTGATGTTCATTCACTGTATTCATGAATGTTTCATTAGTTGATGATGTTAAGATCATTTCACTTGTCCTGTAGTGTGATTGAATGGTTTTATTCAGCCTACTGCTCTTGCCTTTTGATGTTAGTTGGCCTTGGTAACTTACTCCTTTTTTTCCACGCATCTATGTGTAGTACATGTGGAATGGTTGAATTTTGTTAAGGTATCAGCAGGTATGTGGTTTTATGGTGTATCTACCTTGCCCTTGGTGATTGCTTGAAGACATAGTCCAGAATGGTTGGATCTGTTTCATGGATAGAGGTATTGTTAAATTGATTGGTTCAATTGAAATGTAGGAGTATTGTGATTTTCTATAATTAAAGGGTTTTAAAAAATATTTATTTATTTATTTAAAAAAAAAAAAATCTAGTAACTCTTTTTATACAGTCAACCTAATTTTTATGCATTCATTGCAGTTGTGTAGTTGGTTGTGTTTTTTTAGTAATGAAATATTAATTAAGGGTAAATGTGCTCATATGTTGGTTGGTTTTTATTTCAATTGGTAGTAGAAATTACATGGTGTGGTTTTAATTGCTAGATCATCCTAGAATAACTGCTGTAGGTTGTTTGTTAAGTATAGTTGTTTTTTGTTCCTGGGTGTGTGCTGAGAATGTATGTGGAGTTGTAAGAGAGAGAAAGAGAGAGAGAGAGAGAGAGAGAGAGGGAGAGAGAGAGAGAGAGGGGGAAAGGGAGGGAGGGAGGGAGGGAGGGTGTTACATAAGGATTACATTAATAATTCGTTCCCCCCCCTTTCTTTTTTGTGGTATTCATTTATGAAAATATATTTTTGTTGTAAATGATTACTAATTTAAAAAAAGGAATGCAAATGAATGTATAAAGTCAGATAAGTTTAAGTAAATTCGTCTTTATAATTCAATAAATGTTAGTTAAGAAGTGTACAACTTACTTTATTCCAACTGAGAATTTTTTTTTGCTGCACCAAATTTCTTATGTAGGCTTGAGTGGATTAGAAATTCTAAGGAATGCATTGGACCATACAGGTTTGGTTAAATTTGTTTTTCTGGTTTAATACATGTTGGTTATGAGGTATGCAACTCACTTTTTTTTTTCAACCGGAGATTACTTTTGGTGCACTTGCTTGAGAGCTTGAGAGTGGAGAGTTTCTAGATGTTGGTCTGTTTGTAGAGTGTCTTCTTGTCACGAAAAGGGGCTTGTTTTTTTTTTTCTTCTCAACATTTGTTTGTTTCGTGCTTTTTCTTCTTCTTTTTTTTTTTTTTTTTTTTTTTTCTTTTTTTTTGGAGAAGTTGTTTAATTTTTTAATTTTTATGGTAGTATTCAACTTATTGTTTGATGATGGCATGCAAAATGACAAGATTCAAGAACTCATCATTTCATGAATTTCTTGGTTCTTGGACATCTGAATGAAACCACTGGGTCCAAATATGGCCTCAGATTTGCCTAGCTCCATTCTGTTCAAAAGTTTTTTTGGGTTCAGAATAGTCGTTTTTGATTTTATGTATGTAGATATATATATATATATATATATAGTTTCATTTTGAGTGGGTGTAGTTATCATCCTTAACATAGTTACTTTCAATATTTTTATTCAAATAGAGTGCAATTTGACTATCTTTTTGCAGAAATTCCACAAAAAATGCATTTAAAATCCCCAGTTGCTCAAAACTACAGACAATTTTGGGGTGAATTTTGGGGTGAATTTTGGGGTGAATTTTGGGGTGAATTTTGGGGTGAATTTTGGGGTGAATTTTGGGGTGAATTTTGGGGTGACTTCAATTGAAATAACTTTCTGAAGTTAAGCACTGTTGGGCCTGCTCAGTATTTGGATGGGTGACCACTTCACAGTTGCTCAAATTGCAAACAATTTGGGGTTAAACTCTCTTTTTTTGTTCTTGTAGGTGGTTTCCCTTTTTTCCTTATTTCTCCCCCCCCCCCCCTCTGCTCTCTCTTCTTACTTGACTGCAAAGGGCAAGATTTGACCTGCTAAATTTGAAATTTCTCAACTCACAAATTTACACCTGCTCTTGATTATTTTTTCTATTCATTTATAATTTTTTCTAAAAATATTACCACTTGTTTAAAATTTATTTATTGGTGGTTATGATTTAGTATTATTTTGGTTAACATTCTCTGAATTGGTGGAGGAAGACATTTTCTAACTATTTTGTTTATCTTCCATTTAAAAAAATATATAACCCTCTCTTTTTTTCAATGTATCAAGTATGTTCTGCCAAATTTATGATTTTTCATTAATTTACACATACTCTAAACCAGAAGTTGTGGCTGCTGCAGCTGTTTTCTGCCCCCTTTCTTCCAATGAAGCGTACTTGGTGAAGTGTGCTTGGTGAAGTGTGGAAGAGAAAAAAAAGAGAGGGGGGGGGGGGGGGGAGAAGTACACAAACACTGCAGCAGCTGCATTTCTCAATCTGAGCACTCCCACTTAGAAAAATTATAGGGTGTCAGGTACTCCAAAGGTCTTTTATTGTTTAGCCTATACTGTTTAGCCTATACTGTTTAGCCATACTGTTAGTTAACTGGTCTTGTTCGGTAACTAGTGGATAACTGACTCTGAGGTTGTACTACACCACCTAACTTAGAAAATATCTACAAGAATGACTGTAGGTACAAAGCTGTACATAGATATTTAGGCTCACTAAAAAATCTTTCATTCTCAGCTGCACTGGCTGGTACATTTAACATTTGGGTGTAGTTATACATCTTAACATTCAATATTTTTTATTTATTTCCCCCCTTCTATTTTTTATTATTTTATTTAAAAGAAATGCTATTATTTGTTTAGCATTTAAATTTATTTGTGGTTATGATTTAATATAATTCTGGTCAACATTCTATGAATTGGTGGAAAAATTATTTTTCGAATTTTTTTTCCTTGTTTTTTAAAAATGTGATGTTTTTAAACATTTTAAAAGTATATTCTGCTATGCCAGCTTTATAATTTTTCATTAATTTACACAAGACCACAACCCAGAATTGTGGTTGCTGCAGCTGTTTAACTTGGTGAAGTGTGGAAGTGTAGAAAAAGAAAGAGAAGAAAACTGTTATATTTGTATTTCTGAAGCTGAGCACTCTAGTTTAGAAAAATTATATAATTGTCAGATATTTGGCAGGTTTTTTTAAATTTTTTTTATTATTTTTTTAAATTTTATTGATGACCTAAATTTACTGTTGGTTAACTGATCTTGTTCCTAACTCAGGGAAAGCTGACTCTGAACTTATACTACACAGTACTTAACTTCACAAATATTTAAGTAGAATGACTATAGGTGCTGGTTGGAGACCTTTAGCATAAGCTTCAGTTGGGTAAAAAGTCTTTAATTCTCTCTCAGCTGCACTGACAGGGTAGATAAAATTTTTCTTCCATTAATTTTTTTTTGTAGGATATTTATCAGCCAGTTTAAAAACAGGGATCACGGGTGGGTATGTTGTCAATACTTTACCTGCTTCAGGAACATAATTTGCTAAAAGGAAAGGCTTTAGTTGGCCTTTAAACATTTTAGTTGGATACTAAAAAAAATTAGATAGGACCATGTAGGGAGCAGAAAAGTTAGAGCAGCTATCCTATAACCAAGGGATCAAAAGTTTTTCTTGACAGTTACGGCACCCACAAAGCACCCACAAGGCACACAAGCAGGGAGTTAGTGAAAATAATATATAAGATAATCTAAAGCCCTGTCAACACTGCATAATAAAACCTGAAACCTTCAGAAGGGTAGGTTTCAAGCAGCTCAGATTAATTGAACATACCTGTGGCTTTATTGCTGATTTTAGCTATTAGGGGTTTAGCTATAACAGCTCTCTTGCTGCTTTCTATCCTCCTTTTGTTCAATGACATTTCCAAGAGAAAGGGACAGAACAACAGGAGCACACCAGAAAATAAAATGCCCTGTTTCTACATGTGGTAGAGAAAAATTAATCAATCTGCCCAGACAATTAGTCAGCCTTCGAATTTGATTTGGAACCAGTGTGTCTTTGTGAGAGTTCTCCCGTGGTTAAAGTTCTCATTGGCCATCTACACATATGAATATGGAATGAAAGTTGTCTACAAAGCAGTTGCAGCTGTGTTTGGGATTCTATATGCCACCCTATTGTAGAAGTTCTCATCTTACTGAAACTTGAAAATGAATTCAGAAGATACCTGGCTTGGTATCTGGGAGTGGAAGACTAGGAGACTGCAAGGGATCATTTGAATGGCACCAGAAATGGGGAAGATGATTTCAACTCCAAACTGGTTAGAAAGACTAAAAAGACCCATATCTTACTAGAGACTCTAATCCATTATGAGAAACGTGGAAGGCACATGTCTGGTTTGCTAAGACTTCACCAGAGAAATGTTTTGAAGAAGGAAAATACACACCATCAGGAGTGGGACAACTGTAGGTCTTATTCATCATCTTAAATTTCATCATGTTGTGTAATAGATTGACTCAAGGGTGTAGGCAAGAATTCATTTGACCTGTGTGATTTATGTGAGCATAACATCACCTGGTTCATTCTGGTTGAATGACCCCACCACTATGTTATTCAAGATATTTACCAATAGAGCAATAGAGCGGCTGCACCTGAGGTCATCAGGCACTGCAGCACTGTTCGTTCATTCTGCATGGAAAAAGTTAATGGCTACAACTATAGAGCTCCTGAATAATACTATTTCTGCAAGATGCAGAAAGTAAGATATAGTGCAAAAACAAAAAACAAAAAACAAAATTGCATTGCATAAGTTTTAAAATATTTTGGATTAAGCAAATGATCTCTTAGACTTCATGTAAATCAGCAAGGACTACAAAGTTTGTTATAGCTAACTATGTTGAATGGGATGTTATTTAAATTTTTCTATTTCACATTTATACAGCTGTCCTGACCTCTATCACTACCTTATAAGCTGTGCAGGTTTGTAACTGAGGAGGCGGCAAAGAATTACATAATTACCACTGCCTATAAGTAGTATAACCATGGATGCACTTTTAAAAAATTTTTTTCTGGAAACATATAGCTAAAGTCTATTCACATTCACTTTGTAGCTGAACTACCGTTCCTTGCTACTGGTGGGAAGCAGAAACTCTGAGAAGAACTGATGTCTGACAATTAGATTCTTATTAGTTGCTGTACAACCAGGTTTATTCAATAGATTTGGAATCACATAATAAATATTTAGCTAGGTATCAATATGTGGCAAAGAATAAACAGAAAAAATGATTTAAATAGATATTTAAATAGCTATGGTAAAGCATCAAATCTGTTTGAGCTAGGTTGGCACACTCTTGATAGCAGACAAAAAAATTTATGTTGAATTTCTGGGGTAAGATTAGATTCATTGCATTGAAGAGATCTATTGAAGATGGAGGAGCAATGTGCTATAAAACTGCTGGGGTAATATTGTTACTGGATTTGAGATAGCCTGTGGTATGAAACTGCATGGATAATATTATGTTCATTGCATTGAAGAAAACTTGAACATGAGGGGGCATTGTGATATAGAACTGTTGGGGTAATTTTTATTGCATCTAAGATTGCTGAGATTGTTGGAGAGTATTCATGATTGGGATGTGAAATTGTTTGCGAAAAGTGTGCAATGCATTGAAAATGCTGAGAAGATTGAGGTGTAATAATATAGAATTGCTGGGTAAAATTTCTTTCTGTATTGAGGGTGGATCATTAGGAACTGCTAAGCAATTGGTATGTATACTACATTGAAGATTACTGAGGTGGATTGTGGAAGAATTTTGGTATGAGGAATTGGGAAGATTGAAAAAGTTGGGTGTGGACTGAGGGAAGGTAAAAGTTAAACATATTCAAGAAAGTTGGGTCCATGTTTTCTATTGTATCTGTCAAGTTGTGTTTAGAGTTTGTAGTTGTATTTGGTAGGATTATATGTAAAATCTGACTCATTGAATATTCCATCTGTCTTCACCTACTCAAAAACAACTGTATCAGTCTCCTTTGGAATATGATAAAAATATATACTCCACTTTTTGATGAATTCCTAAGCTCAGTCTATACCAAAAGAAGCCAGAAATATCTAATAATCTTTCTTTTTTGCCATTCGTAAGGTAAAATGATACTGTGGATATGATATAATGCAGCCACTCTATTAGATCACATCTCTCTTGGCTGAGATACTGGGGGAGAGAGGGGCTGAGATACTGGGGGAGAGAGGGGCTGAGATACTGGGGGAGAGAGGGGCTGAGATACTGGGGGAGAGAGGGGCTGAAGTGGCTTTGACCACCATCCTCCACACTTTTTTCACTTATCATTCCAACAAAATGATGGGCTTTTAGATAGCAAATTTTGTTCACTTTCTGTGCTATGCTTGCAAGTGGGCATCCCTGGTGTGTGTGTGAAAAAAAAAAAAAAAAAAAAAAATTTTTGAACTTTTGAATGGTTGCTATATTTGTCTCTCTCCAAGTTCTACTAGTTAAAATAAATTAAATTAATTTGGCACTGGTTTAACCTTTTCATTTTATTCTTCAGATATTTTCACTTGTACTTAACTAATTGGAAGTCTGTTGGTAGTCCGAAATTTGAATAATTCTAGTCTTAAAATTCTCTTTCAAGTGGCTACTTCAATAACCAATTCTTTTTCAAGTGGCTACTTCCATAACAACAGAAATCATTTTAAATTTGCACAGGTATCATTAGTGAGTGCTATATAAATTAATTTCATTTAATACTAGCACTTTGTATATAAGTTAATTTCATTTATCACTACATTTGTTTACTTGTATTATCTATAAACCCTACCAACTTGTCATGGCACCTCACCAACTTGTCAGGTAACTTGTTGTGGTAACCGTGGTAACACATTTGTTGTAAACATTTGTTGCTAAGTCTTGACAAGCTGCTGTCTATAATCTGTGGAGTTGTCCAGATTTTGATAATAATTCACTTTGTTTGGTGTTTCAAACCAAAGATAAGAAAGTTCAGCACAAAAAAAAAAAAAAAAATAAAATAAAATAAAATAAATAAATAAATTTTAAATTTTTGAATGATTGCTATATTTATCTCTCACCAAATTGTACTAGTTATTAGAAGTAAAGTTCAATTTAGAACTTTAACCTTGTCATTTTATTCTACAAATATAAGTTAATTTCATTTAACACTAGGTTTGTATATAAGTTAATTTCATTTACCATTGCATTTGTTTTACCTGTACTATCTAACAAGCCCTACCAACTAGTCAAGTACCTCATTTGTTATAAACATTTGTGGCTAGTCTTGACAAGCAGCTGTCTATAATCGTGTGGAGTAGTCCAGATTTTGATAGCAGTTCGCTTTCTTTGGTTTTGCAACCAAAGTTAAGAAAGTTCAGCACAAGAAAATGGTAATAAAGGACAGCTTTGTGACAAAAGATCAAAGAGAAATAGAAATAATTTAGTAGTAGCTACCTGGAAAGTTCGTACTTTAGTAGAGTGTTCAGGTGATGAGCGGATCTGTAGGAAGCAACTAATGGGTGTAGCTAAGCATGGTAACCATAGTGATAAGCCTGGGAAGATTGATAGCAAGATAGATTTGTTAATGGGAGAATTGAGGAAATATGGTGTATCTGTTGCAGGGATCCAAGAGACAAAGTGGTTTGGAAAGGATGTGTGGCCAGTGGGTAGATATACCCTATTGCACTCTGGTCATCCTCTGCCAGGGGATCAGGAAAGAGCTAGTAGGAATGAGGGTGTTAGAATAGCATTGGGTGAAAAGGCTACAGTGGCATGGAAAAATGCAGGGGAAGTGTGGGAAGCAGTTAGCTCAAGAATAATATCAGCTAGATTGAAGTGGGTACACACAGGAAACAAAAGGGGAGGTTGGTCTGGAAGGGCATCAGGCATTCATGTATCAGTAGTGTGTGCTTATGAACCCATGGCTAAGGCACCTCCAAGCATTAAGCTCAAGTTTTATGATGATTTGCAGGATACAATAGATAGGATTCCACATAGTGATATCCTTGTTATGCTGGATGATTTCAATGCTAGGGTGGGTGTGTTGGACACAGGGAATGATCTATGGCTAGGTGTTGTAGGGAAGCATGGCTTGAGTGAGGGTAATTTTGTGGGTGAATTTTTGGAATTCTGTGCATTAAATCAGTTCTCAATCATGAATACCTGGTTCCAAAAGAAGAAAATCTATCAAGGGACTTGGATGCACCCAGCAACAAAGAAATGCACATGATAGACTTTGTCATGATGAAGGCTGAATAGAGAGTTGTTTGCAGAGATGTGCAGGTGATGAGGGGAGCAAACTGCTGGAGTGACCATAAGCTTGTAAGAGCTAAGCTAAAGGTTACTGATCCTCATTCTGCAAAAGAAAAGAGAAGATTTCTTTGCCTTTTGCCATCCATAAACTGAAAACCCCTGCCAAAGGGATGAATATCGTGAAGTGTTGGAGCAGCATTTGCTGGCTAGACCACTCAGAGCTGGAGATTCCACCAGTGCAACTGGGATGCTCTGAGGTCTTGTATTGTGTCAGCTGCAGAGAAAGTAGTTGGTAGAGGGAAGAGGAAGCAACCAGATTGGTTTGAGGATAGTGAGAAGTTGTCACCTCTGATCAAAGCCAAGGATGATGCTCACCTGAGGATGATACAGTGCAATACTTCAGCCAACCCGAAGGAGTTTAGGAGGCATCAGAGAAGGGTGAAGGTTGCAGTGGACAATGCTAAGGGAGAATGGATATGCAGGGTTGCCAAGGAGGGGGAAGCTGCAAAAAAGGATGGTTGCACAAGGTGGAAGAGTATTAGGAAGTTGTAGCTGGCTCATGCTGGAAGAAGACCAGCTAGACCCACCCACTGCTGTCATGAAAGAAAATGGAAGTTTGACTCAGGGTCCCGAGGAGGTAAGAGCCAGATGGCATCAGCATTTTGTAAAGATACTTAACATACCCTGTGCATTCAATGAAGAAGTGATTGACACTCTGCCACTACTCCCACCACACTTGGATTTGGATATGCCACCAACTGAAGAGGAATTGATGCAGGCTCTAACCAAATTGAAGATGAGAAAGGCAGGAGGAAAATCTGGTGTCCTTCCTGAACTAATCCTCCATGGTGGTGTAGATCTGTGGGATAGAAAGCTGGAGGTGATGCAGAAGGTATGGGAAGAAGGTAAGTGGTGAAAGACTGGCAGGACGCAGTGGTTGTTTTAATCCCAAAGAAAGGTGACCTGAAGCAGTGTGACCATTGGCGTGGAATAAGTTTGTTGGATGTGGTAGGGAAGGTACTAGGCAGAATTGTACAGGGAAGATTGCAAGCGATTGCTGAAAAAATTCTGCCAGAGTCACAGATTGGATTCAGGAAGGATGTGGTTGTGCAGACACGATTTTTGTTGCTAGAAAGCTTGTGCAGAAGCGAGGGAACACGGGGATTCATTGTATGTGTTGTTTGTAGATTTGAGGAAGGCTTATGATTCAGTGCCCAGGAAAGTCCTATGGAAGGTCCTAGAGAAGTATGGTGCGCCAGAAAAAATGTTGAATGTTGTGAAGTCTTTCCATGAGGGGATGCATGCTGAGGTTAGAGTGGGTTCGACTGTAACTGATAGGTTTGAGGTCCGGAATGGCTTATGGCAGGGATGTACCCTGGCACCCACATTATTTAATATCTACTTTAGTGCTATGGTGGCTGATTGGTGCAATAGAAGTAGTAGTGCAGGAGTGAGTGTGTTATATAAGCATGGCAGGAAGTTGGTTGGGGACCGCACAGCTCAAGTCTAGATTGAGTGAGATGAGAGTAACTGAGTCCCAGTTTGCTGATGATGTGGCATTGTATGCAACCTGTCGGGATAGTTTTGAGTCAGTAGCAGCAGAGTTTGTGAAAGTGGCAAGTGAATGGGGGCTGACTGTGAGTACTGAGAAGACAAAAGGGATGGTTGTTGGTGAGGGATTGAATGAGAGTGATGTCAGACCAGTGCAGGTGGAGGGTGGTTCTGTGGATGTAGTCCAGGACTTCACATACTTGAGTGCTAACATCTCAAGAGATGGGGAGATCACTAGTGAGGTGACTAGAAGAATTGCTAGAGCAGCTAGAGAATTTGGATGTTTGAGGGTGCCAATATTTAGGAACAAAGACTTCTCATTGGCCACAAAGAGAGCAGTGTATAGGGCAGTTGTTCTAGCTGTATTACTGTATGGAGCTGAAACTTGGACGATGAAGGCTGTGCATACAAGACGTTTGAATTCTTTTCATAACCGTTGTATTCGGACAATCCTGGGTGTGATGAGGTACCAACAATGGAATGAAAGATTAACATCTCAAAGCCTATCACATAGGTTTGGCATGCAACACTCCATCTCTGATATCATTCTGGAGCAGTGTTTAAGATGGCTGGGTCATGTAGGTCACATGGATGAAGAAACGCTTCCAAATAGATTGTTGTTTGGGGAGCTTAACATGAAGAGACCCTGCCACAGGGCAAAGAAGAGGTGGAGGGATGTTCTGAAAGTGGATTTGCAGGCAATTGGTGTGTATGATAGATGGTATGAGTTTTGCCAGACAGGAATGGGTGGTTATATTTGTGTTTAGATGGGGTAGAGAAGATTTCAATATCCAGGCAATGGAACACCTGCTCAGCTAACAAGCAATCTGAATTAAGAACACTAAGTTGCCTGTGGAAGGAAATTTTGAAGACAAGGAGATCTAACCAGACACCAACATTTCTGTGTGATGCGTTCATAAGCAGAGTTTATTGCCATTGGTCCTGGATTCATCCAGGAAACTGCCATCATGGGCAGCTTCTAAGTTCTAAGTGTGTGTGTGTGTGTGTGTGTGTGTGTGTGTGTGTGTGTGTGTGTGTGTGTGTGTGTGTGTGTGTGTGTGTGTGTGTGTGTGTGTGTGTGTGTGTGTGTGTGTGTGTGTGTGTGTGTGTGTGTGTGTGTGTGTGTGTGTGTGTGTGTGTGTGTGTGTGTGTGTGTGTGTGTGTGTGTGTGTGTGTGTGTGTGTGTGTGTGTGTGTGTGTGTGTGTGTGTGTGTGTGTGTGTGTGTGTGTGTGTGTGTGTGTGTGTGTGTGTGTGTGTGTGTGTGTGTGTGTGTGTGTGTGTGTGTGTGTGTGTGTGTGTGTGTGTGTGTGTGTGTGTGTGTGTGTGTGTGTGTGTGTGTGTGTGTGTGTGTGTGTGTGTGTGTGTGTGTGTGTGTGTGTGTGTGTGTGTGTGCGCGCGCATATGTATGTGGGTGCATGTGTGTATGTTGTGTGTCGGGGGGGGAAAATGAATGTTGACAAAACTTTTCAAACATGATCCATGGATGCTTGTGGGAAAAAATAAATTTTCTATTAAAAAAAAAAAAAAAAAAGCATAACAAAACATGGCACAGTGGTTAAAGCAAGGTCTCCAATGCTGAAATCTGTGGTTCAAATCTGAATTACATCAGTTATATTTTTCTTCTTTTTCCCAACCCTTTTCTTTCCTTCCTTCTTTTCTTTTTCTTCCCTTTCTTTTTTCAAATTCTGCAATATAAGCCATGGCTGTTATTGCTCAAATGTAAAAAAAAAACAAACAAAACAGTACCACAAACAACAACTAGAGGTTGGTTCTACATGCAAACATGCACCCACAGAATTTCTTAATTGCTTTTTACTTATTGATTAGGGTGGGACCTGAGTAAATTTTTATTTGTAAATTTTTACAAGTAGATTACTGGCTCAAGTAGCAAAAAGCATATACATACACATGTAGCTGTAATTAGTTGATTGGTCATACAATTATTTATTTTGTTTGATTGTCATCTCCATTGAAGGGAAGGCAACCTATAGGCTGATCTATAGAGAAGGTGTAGTGGTCATGAATCATGACTTTTTTAATAAAACTTTTGTGAATGAAATGGTTTGAATTATATTTATTTTACTAAAAACACCTTCATTGTAGCATATATATATATATATATATATATATATATATATATATATATATATATATATATTCCTGAGTGTTACACCTGTCAGATATTTTATTATTTTTTATCCTGGGCAAAGCTGGATATATATGGTAGTCAGACTTGGGCAAAATACTCAGTAAGAAGTATTTAAATACAAAATACTCCAGAAAAAAGTATATAAATATAATACAAGATACTTTAGTGATGATATAAGTTAAAATTAAAAAAAAGTAAATAAAAAAACATTTTTATTAATTTATTTTAACTTATATTATCACTATTGGTCCAATTTTCGAAAAGATTTAAATATTATAATATTTCTCGTTTAGGTTACAAATGTATTTAATTTTTCCTTCAATCATGAAATAATTCAAGAAAACAGTAAATCAAAAATAAGTTTAACACAAACAGTTTTTGCAATACCAAGTTCTATTTATGTGAATTTGAGTGTCAATACATTTGACATGAAAAAATTCCCCACAGGCACCACCACATTGCACCATCTTGCATCATAGTATGGACAACTGCAGTAACAGTGAACATTGACTTGTACAGATTTGCATGAACTTGTTGCTCTTTTTTTGCATTGATATTGGAAAAGTTCCATCTTCCCCTGCTCAATACATTCGTATAGATGCCTTCTCATTTCACTTTGTCTGAATGCATGATGCTCTGGTTCTCTTCCAAAGGCAATGTCTGTGATGTAAGGTATTTCAAACAGTCCACAGGCACTTGAACTAGATTGTTTGGTAACATTGGCAACTCGCCCCAAAAATAAGCTTATTGGTATGCACTAATCGGGCTAAAATAAGCTTAGTTTTGGAGTTAACATTGGAGAACAGTGAGTCATAAATGACAATATCATCTCTATTACAATTGACAGTGGCAGTTGCTGCCCAGTGGTTTCCTTTAACAATGGATTCTTTTTACAGAGTTTGGAAAAATTGGTGTAAGAAAACTTGAATCTTGCTTTAATGTTAACTCAAGTCCTCCCAGCTGCGGAAATTGCTGCTTCAGCAATATTTGAGCACTTGAAACATGATTGTCATTGATCCATTCATGTTCAGACAATAAATACTGTTCTGTCTGATTCATACAGAACTGTGTCCAACCATCATCCACTTCTTGCAAGATTTCAAGGCATCTAGCTGTAACTTCTGCTGCCTAACATCTTCATGTGGCTTGATGGGTGGTTTTGATGTCGCTTGCTTGCAAGAAACAATCTGAAATAAACATTAGGGATTCTTCTGAAAGGTGGATTTTGTTTGTTGTAGCAATTTTTTGGTAACCTGAATCACTGTGCATGATACTTTCACTCAGACAACTGCTGGTTTGAACAACTTGCAAGCAATTATTTATGCAGACAGAACACAAATAATGTGAAATTGGGATGTATATATGTGCAGTGTTTTTACTGTCACATATCTGGAAAATATTCGCTGATCCTTTCACAGGAGAAAACTGAGCAGAGCACCCCAATATCATCATTGTTTACAGCAGCTGAGGAGACCTTGTTGTATTGCTGACCACATATGATTTTATTCATGTAACTTGAAACTGAAGTACCTTCCCTACACTCCACTTCTCACCATGCATGAAAGCACATATTTCACCAACCTTCACATCTTTTTTCACTAAAGGTATTACTGTCTCTCTATCCTCACTTTTCTGCTCATGCTTAGTTGTTTCTGAAGAGAATGGTTGAGTTGCTCTAACACAAAATAAGTGGTCAGATGAAACTCTTTCACCCTCCTGAAAAAGCCACATAACAGTTGTTTTTCGAATGAAAACTTGCACACCTGAATACAGATTAACTTTCACAAATGGGGAAAAAGTGATGTCACTGTTGGAACCTGATGCTCTATACATTAGTATAGATTTACTATTAACCTTTTGAAACTGTGGAGGAATGGACCTTTGAAGAATTTATGTTGATGCTTCTCAAAATTCCCCATTTCACCAGCTTGAAGCACTTCCATGTCAGTTTCAATATCCACCAAACATTCTGTTAATTCTTCTTGAGCAATGCAAGCAACTAGGTCACTACTAGAATTCTCAGCCAAATCAGCACTCTCCTCATCATAATCGGAATCGTCTTCATTTGATTGCACATTTACACTGTTCACACTGGCAGGAATGGTGTTCCATGCCTTACGCTTCTTCAGCAAGTCCACCATACCAAGGCTTTCTGCACAGGCCTTAACTTTAGCATTTGCTCTTATTATAGATTCACATATATTGTCATTTGTGCAACCGATTGGTAAAGGACTTTGGCATCTAATCTCTCCATCTTAATATCTATGCATCAAAAGTTGTGGGTGCAAGGGGTACACTATGCCTGTCTCTTCAGACTGCACTTGCAGCTGTGATTAAATTTGCAAATGGTGCAAACTTCACAATTATTCCAACATTCCTAAGTTGATGATTGTAGAGAAAGTATTGCTTATGCTTCATGCTGATCGAAATACCTTTTCACTAGATTAGAAGCCCAGCAGCCAAGGAAGAAAATAAGAAGCATTAGCATCAAAGTGATCTCTGATAGTCAACAAAAAGGTTACTATAGAATGAATATTCAATTCAATGCATAGGTATGCATTCCGTGTGATAAAATTTCTTTGAAGAGTGTGCAGTGGATGCAAATAATCCATTGACGCCAATAAAATAAAAATATCAATGCATACCAGATTTTTTCAATGGGAATAAGATGAACTAAGTCCTTGTCCAAGTATGCATCCATTACACATTGAATTAATTCCACATATTGTTTTGTTGCTGGTGCATTAGGGATGCTGTCAAGAAATAGTGATGCCCTGATGATATTTAAAGCAGCACTAAAAATTTTGCTTGTCCTTATGATCAATATCCCTTTCCCTAAATCCATGCTCATCCTTACCAAAGGATGCCTGAAGCAATCTGAGGTTTTCTTCTTTCATATGAGAGTTTCTTCTCAATTTGTTGACTTTAGCCTGACTATGTGTCAGTTTTCCAGGGCTCACCATGAGGAGGTAGTCAACATGAGCTGAGTGGACTGGTTGGGAAAATGTTGAAGGACAGGAAAATTTCCTGTCAGTGCTGGATTTGAATTCACAACCCATGGGTTGTTGTTAGTCCAAGAGCATAATTACTCAGCCACCACACACAACAAAAAGGTTACTATAGAATGAGCATTCAATTCAATGCATAGGTATGCATTTTGTGTGATAAAATTTCTTTGAAGAGTGTGCAGTGGATGCAAAATAATCCATTGACGCCAATAACATAGAGGTGAACACAAGCAACATATTTCCCCATAGGAAGTAGGGAAGGAGGGTTGAGTAGTCGACTCTTTAATTTTATTGCAATATGCACTGTGTCCTGAATGCAAACTAAAGTTGTAGCATCAATTAAGAACCAACTTCCCCATTCCTGTGGAATTCCAGAGAATTTAACAAATGGGGTTGGAAAGAAACCTGAAAGTGATTCATCTCTGGTACAAAATAAATTAACACATGATCTCATGGCCTTCATTAAACGAGAATCACCATCACTGTCAGCACTCAAAATCATGATACCTCGTTTCCAACGATTCCTCAGTATGTGTTGCCACCTAAGCAGCACCTCCTTTGCTGTAAATTTGTTATTCATCCCAAAGCAGGCAAGGCAATTTGAAGGGACAAAATCACAAAGAGGTTGGGCCATAAGTGTATTTAGTTTTCTAATGATCAGAGAACATTTTTCCATCTCTTCAAAATTTATTGCCAAAAATGAATCCACCTTAAGCAGACCAAATTCATTAAAGGGAAGCACAAAACGGACACAACTGGGGGGATCCAGGGGTAGTTCTTTGAGTTCATCGAACTACCCCTTTTTCAAGAAAAAAATATGGTAAAGGATAATTTTCTAGGTGCCATAAACAATAACAGTAGTTTTTGGCTTCAGCTAACTTTCATACTCACAGCAATATCTTTTTTCAGCGTAACTGATTGGCAAAGGTAAGTTTAGGTAAGTTTCCTCCCACATAGGAGCAATA
The DNA here is from genome assembly GCA_963969325.1 of Lycopodina hypogea. Classification (NCBI taxonomy): domain Eukaryota; kingdom Metazoa; phylum Porifera; class Demospongiae; order Poecilosclerida; family Cladorhizidae; genus Lycopodina; species Lycopodina hypogea. The sequence goes on from OZ017787.1 coordinate 1,958,569, forward strand.
TAGGCTAACTTCGGTCAAGCAGGTTGATATAATCATTTTTCTACTAATCTAGGACTACCATATTTGCAGATTCAAAAAAGAGGATACTTTGGGGGGGGGGGGGGGGGGGTTATCATATTTTACTAGTGAATTTCCCCTCATTTTTATTTACCATAACAGAAGTCCAGGCTCAATCTTTAACCCTCTACCTGACTGCAGTAAAAGTATAAAATGTTCATATCATCAATTTAATGCAAGAAAATCAATAATTTGGAATCAAAAAGGTCTCACCTTCACTCACTCTGGTTAAAGCTTTTTAGTCAACATGGCAGATGTGCAGTCCTGATGATGCTTCACTGTGTGAAATAAAAAGTTCACTCTACTATACTAATGGCATTATAATTTCACAAATATACCCAGTCCAAACACTGAGATTCTAATTCCTTTCATGTTCAACCAAAACATTAAAAATTTGGTCTCCAGTTTTGGAGTGGATTTGCACTTACATTTGGGCATTGTGAGCTTTAAAATAGAATCATCAAATCAAGAAATCAGCCTTCAAAAGAAAGGTGGTAGGATTTATGATAGCGCACTGCACACAGTCTGGGATAATTTATCAGAATAGAAACATATATTTAAAAAATAGGAAAAGTGCAAGTGTTGTTAAGCTGGAGTAGTTGGTAAAAAAAAGTGCAGCTATTTATTCAGCGAGTATTTTTCAATAAAAAGAAGACCAAAATCCCAGACATTTTCAGATATTTCAGAAATCCTCCCTGGACTGAAATATAATGACCTAAAAGGAGGACATGTCTGGGTAAAGCCTGACTATATGGTAAGTGTCACAAACCCAGCCAAGATGGGTTTCACCAGACAACAGGAGCCCACAACTAAATCCAACCAAACTTGGGTAACCCCAAACAACTACAACAACTATACTAATAATATAGCAATAATTGACACACACTCAATGCACAGCACCTTCAAAAAGCAAGAACAGATCTTAGCTTTCCAAGAAGACTCTACAAAATCACAGTTCACAATTACTCAAATCTGGTACTCTGTGTGTGCATGTGTTCTGTTCAGCCAATCAGCTTCTTCCCGCCTTTTAGCACACACAACCTACATAATTGAACAACACAAAAACACAATCCATTTATTAACTATCACAAACCACATATCTGTTTAGCAGTAAAAAAATCACAATACAGGTAATAATGCTAATAATGATCTTTCTCTTGTCTTGTCCTTGAGACTTCTCAGTTCATTCCCTGATAGTAAGCCTGACTATATGGTAAGCCTAACTAATCCCACAATAGTTAGTTAGCTTAACTATAAGTTAATAGCTAGTGTATTCGGCCATGAGAAAGAATGACTATGGTACTTGGAATTGGAATTATGAAACACATCAGAAAGTTACTGGGTTTTTTTAAAGTTTTATATCAAGTGTCTTCCTTTAATTTTTTAAATTGATATTTTAGTAACTATGAGACTTTTAAGTACTTTAAGAGGTGTTACAGTTAAACTACAGCATTGGTCACTGGCTATCATTAGTGCATATGAACAAATCAGTGATGTTCAAAATGAGTTTGAGTTGCGTAGAATTAATATTGATGAGGAATATTATACTTTATTTAAAGAGGTAGTTGAATTACTGTTTGTGAAAATGAACACTCAAACAGTCAGATCAAGCTTTTAAAGAACTACCTCCATTCAACAATGTCAGAAGAAAGACAAACCAATTGATATGGATTAGTGGTACAGCTGCTTGCAATTCAACATCCTAGAAGAATGTTAGTTGTATCTTAGGATGGCCAGAAACAATAATTTTTGACAAACTTAGTTCCTCTTTTCTTCTTTATTTTTTTTTGTTACCTTGTTATTGGGATTTTGTAAAGGGTGTGTCTTTTGAAAAAATGGGTGTGGTTTTGGTTAATGAATAAAAGAACTACCTTTTCTGAAATCCTGGATCCGCCCCTGCACAGTGATTAGTTTCACTGTCATATTGTACCTGTGCAATGACACATGTATCCTCACCAAGTATTATGACATTAGGTGCTTTATGCTAAGATTGATGGGTCGCTAAATCATTAAACCTAAACTCACCTTCATTCAATGTTTTATACTTAGAATGAATAGTGTGTTGAATAGTTTGCAAAGAGGGCAAAGCATGATTAAGATTATATTGAAGGAAGCAATAAGCCTAAGTTCCAGCATGGATAAAAAGAGATGTTGCAAATTTCTTAACCACCTCTGAGTGCCTTCTTCCAGCAGGTTATTGCTGAGCATTTTTTTCTTCGTTAGAAACTATTTGTTTTAACATCATTGTTAGAGACTACTTTAATGGATGCTTCTCAGTGATCTTTTCCTGCTGTAGCAAAAAGGATAAGTTTTTATTTTGAAGAGAGAGGCGGTCAACATCTTCAAGAATTGAAGGAAAAAATCAGTAATATGGGTTTGAGAAGCAGTACTTCCAATATTTTCAAGTTTTTTTTTTGGGGTTCCGACCAGCACGTGACCAATCAATAGCTTTGGTATTAGCTCCTCCCACACCTGTCTCAGCATGGGGAGAGGCTACCTGAAAAACCTGACTATTCGACTGAGTCTGTAGGAAAGGCATGATGTGGTCACAGGAAACTCCAGATTGCTTGCATGGTGAAGTATCCTCAACAGTATCAGTCAAAAGAGAAGATGTGTTGTATTCCTGTGACAAATCTGAACTGTTACCAGATAATGATGTAGAAGGCTCAGGAGACCACATTGTGGCCAAGTCTTCTGTTTACTACATTCCTGCTGGTGCAGTTTCTGACATATTTTCATATGCCAGGTCCAATTGGATATAGGATAACATCCTTTTTTTTTGACAACTGAATTTGAGTACAACATGCATTGCACCCATCAGAGACAGAATGAGTTAAACACTTTGGAATATTAGTGACAAATACAGTGAAATCTTTATTTTCTTTCAAATTCTGAAGTAAGACACAAGACTGACTTCTTGCCCATTTTGCAATATTAACACAAATTTGCTTAGAAACTGAAACAATGGTATCTAAAGATTCGGGGTCAGTTTCTCTTCAGCTTTAACTGAGGTTTTAATTTTCTTGGATAGAGGCTTGAAGACATTTTTTGAATGGTGCTTTCTTGATTCTTTAATCCCTACAAGTTTTCTTGCACATTTTCCTTTCACTTCGGAAACAAAATTAGAAATATGGAGATGATGACCAGGTGGAAAACAAAAAGGTTGATGTCCTGTAGGTATTACAGAATTTGGATAGAAGTCTTTATTACCAGAATTGTACTTATCAATGAATGATCCAATGATAGTGATTGTGTTACCAGGATTTTCACTGATATCCAAGATGAAATTACTTCTGGTTTGTCAACCCAGCAGCCAGAATACATTTAACAACATATGGTGGCAATTTATCCTGCATGAACTTTTCCACATCATCAATTCAATCTGAATCATCCATGTTTATACAGATAAAGTTGAGAGACAAATATCATGTTTAAATCTCAATAGAACCAACCAGTGAACAAAATATAATTAGTATAGCTAAAAAAACTGAAACATTTACAGATATTCTCATATAGAACTGTACTCACGCTAAGTTGTATCTGAGGATATCATTGGACAAACTTTTGTTTGGAAGTCCAATTTTTGAAGCTATATAGGTACAAAAAAAAAGAAAAGAGAATCATATGATCATCTTTTAGTGAGCTTTTTAAAGGGTTCTATGCCTGAATGTCTGCATCAAAGTAGGTTCCAGAGAAGAGAGGCTGTGAGGATGAGGCATTGAGTTGATGAAAGGTCACAGATTTATGTTGTACTACATACCTTGCTCACTTTCTGTGGATACTGCATGTAGCAAGGCTTAATCAATCTTATAAGACAGCTTAGGGGGTTGTTGGCCATTCCTTTTCTTAGGTACAAGAACACACTGCATGTGGGGCAAAAGCAGTTCAAATATATTTTTTCTGCAAGAATAAACAGCTTTAATGTCACTATATCTAACTGGATATATTGTGTTTACCTTAAACCTGGTACAAAGTTTTCATCTTATCTTTTAACCTCCTTTGGAAGCTGTGAGCAGAGCTGGAAACAGGAGAGGGAGCCAAGCACATTGGTTCAGCACCAACAAAGGTTAACAGATTGATCTGAAAATAGCAGAGAAATATAGTTTAGCTAGCTACCAGAACTTGATTCTCCACTAAATAACAGTTCCAGCAGATTCTTTCTCATACTTTTGTACAGCCTCTGAATTGATAGAAAGTATGGGTGGAGAGTTCATCCAGGGTTCAAGGTACTCCAGATTTCAAGTTCCAAGCAGAGAGATTTCTAGATTTCAAGAGAGATAAGACAAAACAGTGGGCATTCATTCAACTTTATAGTAAAGTCAAGTAGATTAAGTCCAGATTTCTCTGTGTCATTTGGGCTACCACACAGCTCCTCTAGAATTGATTTGATCTTGATAAAACTGTATCATTGATGGTTATCAGTTTAAAAACCTTGCAGATGTCCTGATGATTAGTCCAGAGCATGCAGTTTCTAAGATTAGGGCAATTGGTTACTTTTGAGGCAGTACAACAGCTGGCTGTGTTGAAGGATGTGGAGGGTGATCACAGCATGGTGGCTGTGCCACCTGGACCTCAGCAGACTCATCAACATGTGTGATCTTTAGTCCATCAATAAAAATGGTCTCATCATGATGGCCAACCTGAACTTTGAAAAATTTGTCCCCTGGGGCCAATACGCGAAGGGCCATCATAATGTGGGTGAAAAGGTGACTTGTGGCTGTCATGATGAATGAAGATGAACTTAGCCGAAGACAGAGATGTGGGTGATGAGGTCGTGGGAGAGGCAAGGTGTACTGGAGGAACAGGTCAGAGATCTGTCACATTGTCATAGAGTCAGAAAAGCAGTTTTATGAACTGGTTCATCCTGGCCATGATCCACTAACTCCCCAGGTACTGAACACTACTTCTGCTGGAGATGTACCTAGGTCGTCCTTTGGCATGGTCCTGAGGCCAGGTATGACCCAATGAAATTCAGATGTTGATATAATTAATTATATCCATGTAAATTATGTCACAATTATTCATTGTATCATAGGACTATGTGATCAGGTGATCTTATGCCTCGTGTCATCAACTATTGTTTCTGACTATTTAGCTGATTTTCTTTGTTATGCTGTTTATGCTGTACTGTCATTATAGTGGTATAAAGCCTAATAATATTGGTTACAATTTATACAACTAAAGTATCTGAAATGACTACCACCAAGAGAGCAGAAACTGCAATGACACTTTACTCTAACCCAAACTCTCCTTCAGCAGCTAAACCGTGGAAGCACTGGCTCTGGACTATCACTATCTTTCTATCTTTACGGATGAATGTGGTGAGCGTGCCCCAAATAAATTTTGGATTTTAATCAATCATGTTTCTCATGATATTTTTCAGTATATTGAGGACTGCGCTAGTTTTTATATGGCAATTTGATGCATTGACAAGATTGTATGTTAAGACTTTTAATAAGATTTTTGCTAGACATCCTCTAGCCACTAGAAGGCACCATTCTGGTGAAACCCTCAGTGAATTTTTGCAGGAACTTAGGAAACTCAGTAAAAATTGCAATATTAAACCAGTTAGTGCTGAGCAATATCGTGAAGAACTAATTGATCATTCTTTCATCAATGAAATTACTTCACTACTTATCCATCAATGCCTCCTGGAGAATGAATACTTAAATTTACAAACAGCATTTGACCAAGCCAATGCACTGGACATGGCACAAATGAATTCAGAAGTGTATGTCTCTCAGGTAGCAACACAACTGCAGCAATGAGCACTCCTCCTTGTGTTCCTTCCCCTGTGCAACCTGAACTTGATGATAAAACTACTGGTGTTATCTGCCCCATTGCCTATAAGCCAAAAAAAGTGCATCTTTTATCATGGCGCCATGCACAACAGGCGAGTTTGCCCTGCATGAGATAGACAGTGTCACAACTTTGAATCAAAAGACATTTTGAGAACATCTGTCAATCAAAAAGTAGAGAATCTACTGGAAATATGACAGCTGCCATCTCTTCACATAGAATTTGCTCAATCATTGCTGCCTGTCCCGAAGGACTGTCCCAGGCATCTGTAGCTGTTTCTGTGTGTGGGACGAATTTTCAGCTCTAATTGACAATGGGATCTCTTACAGTTTCATCAGTGAATGAACTCCTAAAGCTTCTTACTCATCCATCATCACAGAACATCTCAATGGCTCTTACTACACTGAACACTCATGTTCTTGGGAACTGTTTTATAGACCTTACTCTTAATGGTCTAGTTTATATTACTACACGACTTGGTGTTCTCAAAAACCTCTGCAGTGACATGATTCTTGGACAAGATTTCCAGAAGAAACAGAGGAGTGTTACAATCAAGTTTGATGGATTTAAACCTGAGTTAATCATATCTAATCTGATATCAGTCTGTGTTCTTTCCGAGGCATCGCTTGGGAAGCCATCACTCCTTGAACATCTACTTCCTGGTTGTAAGCCTATAGCGACAGTCACGATGTTATAGTAAGGAAGATCGGGTATTCATAGACCAAAAAGTCGCTTGACTTTTAGCTGAGGGCATTATTGAGTCTTGTGTTTCACCTTGGTGAGCTCCAGTTGTCATTGTCAAGGATCTCTCCAGCATCACAAGAAAAGACTCTCTATGGATTACTCCCAGGCCATTAATCAGTATACGGAACTCAACGCTTATCTGCTTCCTTGTATTGATGATATGGTCAATTGCCTTGCAAGCTAGAAATGTTTTCAACATTTGATCTGAGGAGCACATATCACCAGGTGCCAATTGCAGAGTTGGACAAAAAAATACTGGTTTTGAGGCAAATGGAAGACGCTATCAATTCCGTCGAATCCATTTGGTGTTACCAATGGTGTTGCTGTATATTAAAGAGCCATGTATAAGATGGTTGAAGAGGAAGGACTCAATATAACCTTTCCTTATTTATACAACATAACTATTGCAGGAGTCAATCAAGAAGAGCATGACACTAATGTTCAAAGATTCATTGAAGCTGTCCAACAGAGAAACCTAACTCTCAACCTGAGCAGGATGGTAAAATCTGTAACTTTTATCAATATTCTGGGTTGTTTTGTTGATAATGGTATCATTAAACCTGATCAAGAACTGTGTTCTTTACAGGAATTCCCTCTGCCCCTTTGTAGGAATATAGGGATGTTTCCTTACTATGCAAAAGAGATACCAAACTTTTCTGATGAAGTACAAGCTTTTATGAGTGCAGTATCTTTCCCACTGAACACTTCTGCCTTGACAGCTTTTGATCATCTCAAAAAGGAGCTGGAGAAAGCAGCCCTTCATTTGATAGATAAGAGCTCTCGCTTTGTGGCTGAGTGTGATGCTTCTGAGGTTGCTGTTTCTGCAATGCTCAATCAAAGTGGTTGGCCCATCTCATTCATGTCCAGGACATTACAAGATACTGAATTGTACTATCTACCTGTAGAAAAGGAATTACTGCAATTATCGCTCTCTCCCAGGAACTCTAATCAAAGCCACACAACAAATGGAATGACTCAGTATTGATTTTAAAGGATCATTGCACTCAGTATCTTGGAATGTGTATGTGCTAACTGTGGTTGATGAGTTTTCACGTTTCCCATTCACTTTAGCCTGCCCAAACACCAATTCATCAACTGTAATCTAATGTCTTAATCAAATATTCACCCTTTGTGGATTGCCTAGTTATATTCATTCAGACTGTGGTTCATCTTTTCCATCTCAAGAATTCAAGGATTACCAATCACAGAAAGGGGTAGCAACAAGTCGGACTACTCCTAATCACCCTGTTGGGAGTGGTCAAGTTAAAACATACAATGGGATCATTTGGAAGGCTATCCGACTCCGTCTGAGGTCTGCTAAGCTGCCAGACTCACAATGGGAAGCTGAACTCCCAGATAATCTTCATTCAATCTGATCTCTTCTCTCTACAGTTACAAATACCACACCACATGAGAGATTCTATGGTTTTAAGCATCACTCATCTCATGGTACCTCTTCTCTCATGGTTGATGGCCCCAGGACCTGTTCTGCACCATCGATTTGTCTGTGCCAACAAGAGTGATACACTGGTGGATCAAGTTGAACTGAAAGAGGTCAATCCAAATTATGCTCTGGAGTCTACAGTTTCTCTTCGAGATTTGGCCCCTTGTCCATGTACCCCAATGGCAATGGATAGTACAGATACTACAGATGTTTCTCAAATGAATACAGCCAAAGTTGACATGAGATCAGGACTGAGCCTGGCTCTGACTTAACTCTTCACCGCTCCACTCTGGCAGTGAAACCTCCATTACAACTGTGCTACTCTAGCAATTAATTGTCATTTTCCTTTGGAGGGAAGAATGATATATTTATTTATCTCCCCATAAATTACATCACAATTATTTATTGTATCATTGCACTGTGTGATCAGGTGATCTTATGCCTTGTGTCGTCAACTATTGTTTTAGCTAACTTTCTTTGTTGTGCTTTTTATGGTGTACTGTCCTTATTGTTGTATTAAGCCTAATAATATTGGTTACAACAGATGTCCATGATGGTGGTTGACAACAATGTGCTCTGAGAGATGCCTTCATGCTTTGCTTTGAAGGAACCTCTCCACAAGGCCATTTGCCTGGGGAAAGTAAACTGTAGTCTGTGTCGAGTTGAGGTTGGGGTTAGTAGCTGTGGCTTATTCTGCACCCCTCACCTCACAACTGACAGTGGTATTGCTGCCACCAGAGTAATCTTGTGTCCCCCTTGCCTGCTTAAAGGCAAGTAAATTAGCTCTCAAGAGGTTAATCAAAAGATATAATCTATCATAGGATCCACAAGGTCACTGATACAAGCAGGTGGTCCAGAGCATTTATACTTTTGGAAATCAACCTTTGAACAATAAACAACAATCACAGGTATATGTTTCATGATACATGTTTCAAAGTCCATTGTTATTAATTATAGTTTATGTTTTAATGTTTATGGGTGGTCTTGGTTCGCCTGTCAGGGGAGTGACCTGACAGTCTGGTGTAGCTTAGTTCCAAGGAGGTCATAGAGATCTTGCCAGAGTTGGGATGTGAACTGGGGTCCTTGGTCAGAGGAGACATCGGAGGGGGGCCATAAAGAGTAATCCACCAACTCAAGAAGGCATCAGCCACATCTTTGGTATTTGAGCTAGCCAGGGGAATCGCTTCTGGCCAGCGAGTGACTCTGTCAACCACTGTGAGAAGGTAGGTGAAACCCTTGGAGGGAGGGAGTGGTCCTACAAGATCTGCATTCACATGGTGGAAACAAAGTATGGGCTCGTTGTAATCAGATAGTGGGGTGCGATGGTGGAGATTGACCTTGGCTCGCTAGTGATACATGAATTGGCCCATTCTCTTACCTGTTGACTAAGGCCATGCCTAACATACTTGCAGGCTACCAGTTTGCAGGTTGCCCGTACGCCTGAGTGGCTGAGGCCATGAAGAACGGTGGAAGGATACAGGTACAAGAGGACTTGGCCAACCAAATGCAGAATGGAGGTGATCTTTGATGGCCAGGTAGTGAGTACCAGAAGCTGAGAGGTTCCTGATGATGTCAGACACCCTGTCCATAACCTGGCCCTTAAGTGCTGCCACCACATAGCTATACCTGGTCTTGTCCTAGGTAATGGCAGGAACACACAGTTTAAATTCTGCCTCAGCAGCAATAAACCAGTATTTAATCCTGTCAGGTGAGAACTCTGGTAGTTTGAGGGCTACTGTATTGACAGTAGCTGCCAGCAGGGCACCTGCAATAGCCTGAGCTTCAACCATAATGTGAAAGAGGAATAACTAACCATTAAATTAACAATGAAATTAGCAGAATTATGTCTCAGTGAACATGTTTGTTGGTTGGGGTCACCAATGTAGGGAAGTTATAATGAGTTGCTTCCCTGCTATAGCTTGCATCACTGTTGTATCCCACCCAAACAATAATAGCAAGATGATCAAAAAGCACACAGAAAACTAGTAAAGTTTGAGATTACCGCAAGACGAAACAGTGTGTATTCATTCAACTAAATGGTAAAGTCAAGTAGTTATGTCCAGATTTATGTGTGTTACCTGCACTGCCACAATCCATCTTTCATATTTGCATCTGTTTTATGAATACAATCTCACTGGTTTAGGACAGTTGCTCTTGGTTGAAAATATTAAGTTCAAATCCTGAATCAGACTTTTTTCCTCCATCATTATTTCCCACTTACTCCCTTTTTCTCCTTTCTTTTCCCCCCCACCTTTTCTACCTTTCCCTTTCCCACTGCAATGGGTGCGGTCAATATTAGGACTAGAAGGATTTCTTCCCTTCTGTTTCCCCCTCCCCCCCTTTTCCTCTTCCATCTCTGGCATGGTCCACCCTTAGCATGTGGTGAGGGGTAAATATTCTATTACATGACAAACATACTCTATTGAATTGACATGCAAAAAAATAATGAAGGAAACAAGGGTACCACATATACAGCACAATTCAAATGCCCTTTTACCAGTTTCAATCAATTAATCCAATCATTTACTGATTTTGTACAGAACAATGATTGTTGTGTCTGATTTTGATCAGAAAAGGGTTGTCCAACTTGTGATGTACATGGTTGCAGCAATGTGTCCCCCCCCCCCCCACCACTACATTTCAATCCCATATGGTTGTTAAATACACTGAAAATAGTGTATTTTTGGGGGAAAAAAAAATAAAAGTAGTAGTTTGTCAACCTGAAATGTGGAGCAAAAGTTCTAAACATTATTCAAGAAGTGCTGACACTCTAGTGTGCTTCCCAAACATATGAACATATGTCTAAATACAGGTATCCTTGGGCTACCATAAAGGGTATAGATGTGCCACTCAGGTCAGCATGGTCAAGTTATGCATCACTAAAGGTCTCAATGCATCCACACATAGTGTTACCTCATCACAGACACTCTATGTTTGTGTATCCAACTGGAACTTACATAGCTAATTACTATTATTCTATACTTTCAACCTTACAAGCTATAGGCATCGACAGCAGAGATTTTAGTCACACTCAATGCAATATCTTTTTCTCATTGTTTAGCTCATCAAATAGTATGGACTAACTTATTCTTGTGTATCCCATCCGACTAAAATTTTGTGCAAATGATTCTCCTTGGAGCACTTGGCATACTTCTTTCTTTCTGCAAGCTGAACATGACATACCAAATTATGCCCAGGACAGAACTGAAAATATTTTATACCAATTGTATGTTTCATTTCCTGACCAACTCACACATGCCTACTTTCATGCTGCACTGACAAACATTCAATGGTCACCTAATACTTCAATGTATTATTTCATTAACTCAGCATCAACATGTAGGTTAAACAATCTGCTCAGTATCAATTTACCTTCACAACAAAGTGTTTAACTCACCTTGAGATCAGTGACCATGAACATGTCCTTTTCATTGTGACTTCTTAGGTGTCATATTCTAGAAATATCACTTAGTAGATAACAAGCATGGAGCAATAACATAGCTTTTGAAAACTCTCAGATCTTACTCTCCAAGCATTCAAGATGTCATTTACTTCATCCATGGTGCAGTATACTTTCATCAGAAAAATATTATATCAGCTGTTCAAGTACTTTATTATAATAAAGTTAATTTGATGTTCATTTTTTTTTATCTGTAGAGCTGTTCGAAAAAAGGAGGTATTTCTCTTAATAAATTATATAAATCACCAAATATTATAAAGGAGGGAGGACGTAATCTGCTCAGCATCAGTTTACCTTCACAACAAAGTGTTTAACTCACCTTGAGATCAGTGACCATGAACATGTCTTGTTCATGGTGACTACTCAGGTTAATATAGGATACCACTCCTAAATCTGATAAAATAGGTCTTACAAGAGAGGTGGTCTTTCAATAGAGACAAATTTATACTGCAAGCACAAACCTTGTATAAAAAAAAAGAAGTGGTCTCTCACAAGAGGTGGTCTCTCAAGAGAGGTGGTCTCTCAAGAGAGGTGATCTCTCAAGAGAGGTGGTCTCTCAAGAGAGGTGGTCTCTCAAGAGGGGGACTACTATACCTTGAAAATGTTGATAATTTTGAATAGTCCCTTAGAAGAGTAGACATAGTATATACTCTTTTCCTTTTTAGTTTAAACATTTTATCCATGCTGTGGTTATGAATGGACAGCAGATCAGGAGCATGCAGAAACTTGGCAACCATCTTGGGTCACTACATCAACAATAAAACTGGTTGTCCAAAACTATACATTCCCTAGAAATTCACTAATTGTTGTGCTGCAACTAACTTGAGATACTATGGAAATAATATAGGAAGAAACCTCCTGTACAAAAGAAGTAACCATTGAAACAATATTAGAGCACTCAGACATATAGTTTAAAAAAAGATTAAAATATTTTGATTTTTCCAAAGAAGAGTAGCTATAACTATCTATATTAATTGAGAGTTGCTTTGGATTATTATTTTTAATTGATCAATTAGAAAAAATTGAATTTATAATTTTTTATTATTATGAAAATAATTACCATATAAAAGATCGGTGATTGGTTGGTCGGTCGGTCGGTCAGTCGGTCGGTCGGTCGGTCAGTCGGTCGGTCGGTCGGTCGGTCGGTCGGTCGGTCGGTCGGTCGGTCGGTCGGTCGGTCGGTCGGTCGGTCGGTCGGTCGGTCGGTCGGTCGGTCGGTCGGTCGGTCGGTCGGTCGGTCGGTCGGTCGGTCGGTCGGTCGGTCGGTCTGTTCGACAGTCTATTCGACAGTCTATTTGACAGTCTATTCGACAGTCTATTCGAAATAAACTTTCAAGGATTGAATAGGGCACCTCACTGCATGTCCTCATGAAGATTTAGTTTAGATTGAGTGTGGTTTTATCAATGGGTGTGGTTTGGTGACACAATAGCAAAAAAAAAGATGACCTTGTCCAAATTCAAAGAAATTTGGCATGCTCTCTCCACATGACTGGAAGAGTGTTATAATCCTGTGTGTGTGTGTGGTTTACTACCTGTCGCACACATGTATAGGAACACTTGGAATGGTGGGGAGGGGGTGGCTACATCCACTTTTTTGTTGTCAAAAATGGATTTTAAACAATTTTTTAACAATATGAAAACACCTAAGTTTATCGTTACAAGTAAGTGGTTACAACAAAGTGTTTTTACTGTACTGTATGGAAACCCTGTGGTTACAACAAAACTTTTGATTCATGGAATCCAAAAATTGTAAATCTTACCATAACTTTTACCTTATCTTGAGTATTCTAAACAATAATCTTTTCTGGTCTAAATGTTCTGTTTCAATAAATATTATTGTAATCATTTGCCACAGGTGGGACTGCTCTTGCTTAGTTGCCACACCCACTGGAAGTTGCTATCGGCGTCAATAACGAATATTACTTTCACAGAAGTGTTCATTAATTGTATAATATTGTTTAAAAATGAGATTTGAGTCAATAATTCCATCACCTATTAAAGCAAGCTAAACAAGTTTTGTAACAGCAGAACACAGGAAGCTGACCGAAAAACTGCCCATAGGCCTGGGGTGTTTTTGGCCAGTTATAGAATGAGAAGAAAATCAAGGCCTCTGAATGCATGGACAACATGATCTTAACAAAATATTCCAACAAAGATCATTGAAAGCTTTACTTCTTTTTCTTCTCCTTTTTTTTAAACAGGTAATGGTCACTATTTTTACCCTTGAACTCAGTTTGCACAGATTTTAATGTTACTTTCTTGTTGATCTTTTTCTTTTCAGTGCTATGGTGGGGGGGGGGGGGGGAGGGGTGGTGGTTTCGGCTGGAAATTGCCAGTCCTGTTATTATGTCCAATTATTTGTAAGTCATTCATACCAGTTCTTATTTATTCATGCTAAAAATTTATGCTGAATGATTAAAACAAAAAAAACAAAACAAAAAAAAGCAACACAACACAACACTTTTCCCTTAAATGAACATGGTACAGGGTGGATGAATGACTATTTTCATTTTCAAGAATGTAGTTGAAGAGATTTGCTTCCGTTGGGACATATCTTGCTTTCGGTGATACCGTTCGTTAGTAGGACCTGTTCCCTCTTAGCTAGGCGATTTTGAGGCGAGTTGGCTAGCTTGATGCACTTATCACCTTTTGTTATAGGCTTTAGCAACTCTGATAGTAAATGATGTCGTATCACAAGGTAAAAAAAGGCAGTACTCCCATTATGCAGAAACTCACCTCACTATTTAAGAAAGAAAAAGAAACTGGGCACATCTCCGTCCGTCCAGCCTGTTTCGTGGACGCTCCAGACCGGCGTATGTCTGAGAGTCCGGAGCCAAGTGGTACCCACAAGAGGAAGAGTGAATCCACCTCTGCCAGCAAGAGGACCTGGAAGGCAGAGGGAGGGAAGAACGCTTCTGGGGTTGGCTGGAGGCCCAAGGTATACTTGAGCGTGAATGTTTAGCTGTGCGATGTTAACGTGGTGTTGTGTTGACTTTAGCTGGATAGCATTAATAATGTGTAAGTTCTTATCAGCTAGCTACACTGAGGACTGATGTTCCTTAACATCTAGCTGCTTTTCCATGTGGGCTATCCTTGCTAATTGTACCTGTCAAATCTGGAATTCTTGAGAGTGCTGTTATGTTTCTGAGTATTATTCCAATTAGCACATCTGGTGCATCCTCCTGCATGTCTACTATGCATGGAGCTGCCAGTCCTATCTGCCTCAATGGGTTGTGCACCTACACACTAATTGGTCTGCTTAAGAACATGACTATGCAGTTAAGTAATACAGTATAAAACATTGCAAAATAAAGCAATGTATTGCAGTACCTAGTCGTAAACATTATTGCAAAGCATTTTTGTTTGCATTAGGTTACAATATTATGAACTGCATTTATACGACTTACTTCATGGAACATGTAATGTGACATTAGTGCATGAAAATTGTGAAATAGAGATCTTTAGACAAGTGTAACTCAGAAACACAGATATCATCAATGGGTGTTTTTAAAAATTTTTTTCTTTCCTCTCTGTAGGGTCGTTTGGAATGGGAATCTGACACTGGCAGACAGATCACTGTTGGGGATGTACCTGTGAGTGAGCTCTCCAGGGTGGAAATGCACACTATGCAGCGATTGTGCATCTCTATCCTTCAGGGCATGGACATCCCTGTCTCTCATGGTCTACTGAAAGGTCTGAGATGACATGCCATTTTGGTTGTGTCTGTGCATGTGTGTTCATGTGTATGTGTTGTGTTGGTTTGTTTACTGTCCCACTACATTAGCAGCACTAATTAAAATACATGAAACCGTATTGTTTTAAACAAGCACTGGTTGTTGTTATAGGAAGTGGTAGTTGTTGTGACTAGTATCGTTGCTAAGTGCTACTTACATTCTCTCTCTCCTTGTGTCGGCATGATATTCAGGTTCACGGAGTGTCTTTCAACGAATGTCCATGAATAATTTAAAGCAAAGAAAAGTTAATTCCACTGAGAGACTTAGTAAGTTTTTCAACTGCAACTCATATCCTGCCTTCTCTCTATGTACAGGGAGATGTTAATTGGCTCAGTTTAGCATTGTTTAGAATTGTTATCCTCTTCTCTTCTCTTACTAGTTGACAGTCCCCTTGGTTCCTCTCTGCCCAGCAGTGGGGTCTTTGGACAGCCACTGGACCAAGTTATCCTTCAGGACACTCCCACTAGAAGTGGGCGTGGCACTCCCATATTGTCCACTTCCTCCAGCCAGGCCCAGCGTGGTCTCCACTATCCCTCCTCCAACTCTCCCACATCCACCACCAGCTCAGAGGCATCCTTTGTAGCTGACACAGCAGCACAGAGGGATTTGAACTCAATGGCGCTGCTCCTGGAGGCTGCCAACATCAGCCCTACTCTGCAGGCATGCAAGTCCAAGTCAATGGCATCTCTGAGTCCAGTGGAGCCCTTAGTGCCCACTATCGTTACCAAGGCCATTAGCTATCTCGACAATAAGGGAGTCAAGATAGAGGGATTATTCAGAATACCTGGATCCAAATCAAGAATTATTGAGGTATGCACAGCTCATGTGACACAGGTCAGATAGTGACAATGGTGATGAATTAAAGATCTCATGGGTTGTCCTGAGATTGGGGGAGGGGGGGGGGGGGAGGATTAGTTTGAGTTGAGAGCTACTATAGCTAACTCTTCCTATGCTGACACTTCCAGCATGCACAACAATTATGACTTCCAGCATGCACAGCAATTATGTTTCTTAACTATGTAATGATTTGTCCTTGCCATCCGTTTTACGATGTGTTTATGAGAATGAAATGTGGCTGGTGGGAATCACTACAGAGGAATGGAGAAACAATGACTCATATTACAGATTGATTAATTCTTCCTTTAACCCTCCTGGTGTGCCATTCTACAATGCACAATATCAGAACAAACTAGTCAAAACTCTCTGTATTGTACCAACATATGTTGATGTTTTCCTTTTCTCTGTTTCAATTGAACTGTATTGCATCCACACTAATTTCCTTCACACTAATTTCCTTCACACTACAACCCCCTCCCCTTTCATTATTATGCCTCCAGCTCTCCAAGTTGAGTAATTAGGACTCCGTTCCTATGTTATGAGTGATTCCCACAAGCCAGATTCCATTGTCAAAATCAAATTTAGTTTGCTTGAGTGATTTATTTGGTTTGGTCTGGAGGTTTCTCTGCAGAGGTATGTGAATATGGTGATGGACTAATGAACTCACTGCACTTATGGAGCAGCGATGTGGTCAGTTTAGGGGATTTTGACCACAGGACACAGTGTGCTGTAATTGGGCATGAGTTGTATTTCGCATCTCTTAGCTCAACCACGATGTGGTGCAGAATATCTTAGCTCAACTGTGTGAGACACGCTGCATGTCTGAGTTGTATCTCTTGTTCTTTGTTTACATGTCCTCCAGTTATTGTTTTTGGTTTTCCCTTTAGTTTCTAACTAACTTCCTTGGCATGCATGCCAACATCTAACTTTTGCTTGGATGAGGGTTCATACCCTTGGCCAGGTTAGAGTTGCCAGACTATATTTTATCCCTTCCCTGTCCTACAATGCACACACATGCACATGCACACACACACACACATGCACACACACACATGCACACACAGAGACACCACACACATGCACTCACATGTACACATACACACTCTCACACCAGACACACACATGCACTCACATGTATGCACACATACATACACACAAGCATGCAACACACACACACACACACACACTCACCTCGCTTGCACGTATGTACATCCATGATTGTCTGCTTCCTAGTCCTAATCCTCTCTTTCCTGTTGACTTGTGCGTGTGTGTGTGAGCGAGAGAGAGAGCGAGAGAGATCAGAATTGTTCTTTGGCCTTTTCCTCTGAATATAGAAGCACCAATGATTTCTCTGAACTTCTTCTCAAGTTCTCCTGCAGTTTCACACACACACACACACACACACACACACACACACACACACACACACACACACACACACACACACACACACACACACACACACACACACACACACACACACACACACACACACACACACACACACACAAACCACATGTGCAGGGAATATAGACCTGGCAGTGGTGTCAATTAATTGGGTGTGCTTCAACTAGTATTCTTGCCAACGTTTGAAGCTGATGTGATTACATTTTGCATCTTGGCCAGAGATATCCTCAACCATGTATGCTTGAAGCTCAATCAGAAATTCCTCTGATTCTGCTATGTTTGACTCCATTGTGAAAGGTTGACTGAATGTGTGTGTGCTCGCATGTAGTAAAAAGTATGTGTATGTGTGTGAGAGAGCAAGTGTTAAAGGCTGTTAATTGTACAGACTGAAGTGGTAATGTATGACTGGCTCAATCCAGCACTCCCACTCATCCAACATACCTATTCCAAATGCACATATACATCCACCCCCTTCCCCCCCCCCCCCCCCCATCTCTTTGTTCATACTATTGCATATGCCCACTCACCCTCATTACTTATTCTCTTTGTTCTACGCAGATTAGGGAAAAGTTTGATTCCGGTGAGGATGTGGAGCTGACGGGGGACATGAACCCTCATGATGTGGCGTGCCTGTTGAAGGAGTTCTTCCGCAGTCTTCCTGAGCCACTCCTGACTATCGAACTATTTGGGCCTTTTCTGGCCACCAGAAGTGAGTTCAACTCAGCAATTAGCAATGCAGTTATTATACTGTGTTTTGTTCTGGGAATGCTTACTGTGATTAGTGCTGACAGATAGAGTTTCAGTTTGTTCTTATTTGATTTGTTGTTGGTTTTTGATCAATGCACCATGCAAACCAATTTTCTAAATACCAAGTCCTGATTTTGTTATTATTTGGTGACAAATGTTTGCTTCTAAGACAATTGGTGGAATGCACAGGGTCAGGAGGTATAGGAAAGATATACAAACATCTCTCGAACTATCCCTCTATTGTACGGCGTATTGAAGCCTGCAGCGCTACTATGGAATGAGATCAATTTATGTCTCAAATCAATTAGGGATATGACCTCTGGTTGATTTGTGAATTGAGGGGCACTTAATTGGATGGAAATGTTTATTAATAGGTGTGGCTTCCCTACACAGGCTTCCTGGCAGAGGAAGCCACTGACTAATTCAAGGTTTTCCTTGTCCTGAAGTGTTTTCTTGTTCAAGGTATATTTCCTTACAACCCAGAGGTCACGATGATTAATTTAGTTAATATTATCGTGTCTATTATTTAGCATCATACAATTTGTCTCAACAATTTGAAGTCTACAAATTCAAACTCCCACAAAAATGAAGAAAATTTACCCATGCACTCAAAAAGCAGATATTTTGAATACCAGACACAAGTTTTAGAAACCACTCGGCCTAATAACCAGTTCCTTAACACATGTAATGCACTTCTATAATGCTAGTACTCCAGTTATAGGGAAAAGTGATTTTTTTCCTCCATTTTATCCATGTTCCACGTACCCTACCTAACACAGAGTTGAGTAACCCTGGGCAACGCCGTGATTCCCTGAGGCTATTGTGTCTCCTCCTGCCTCAGGCCAATCGTGACACTCTGCAAGAGCTGCTGCAGTTTCTCTCTCGGGTAGCGCTGCACTCTGACGGCATTATACTCATCGATGGCACAGAGGTGGGTGCCTTACAGTGCAGCAACTGTCATCTGTTACAGGGGCTAGGGCTAGCTTCACAAACGCAAACCCTGCCCAGATCTTAAATATCTAGTTCTCATTAATTAATTTTGATAATTAATTTTACTGCAAAGGCAGATTGATTGATGACAGGCATTACAGCATAACACTAAGTTGGTTTCAATTACATTTATATTTCTCTAGGTAAGGGATGTCCATGTCATTTTGTGTCATTTTGCTAAGTCGAGCATGATTATGTGAAACAAGCTTTAGTGTATTAATGGTGTGAGTGTGTTGTTACATGATCGTTAAGGTGTGTGTGTGTGTGTGTGTGTGTGTGTGTGTGTGTGTGTGTGTGTGTGTGTGTGTGTGTGTGTGTGTGTGTGTGTGTGTGTGTGTGTGTGTGTGTGTGTGTGTGTGTGTGTGTGTGTGTGTGTGTTTGTTGTTACGTAATCGTTAATGTGTGTGTGGTGATCGTTTTAATCGATCAACTGTGATGGATGCATATTGACACTGTAAGTATCTTTAAAAGAACAAACAACGTGATTTTTTTTCTCAATCTGCAAACATTTCTAATGGATTCAGGCACTTGTGCTCCTGTTTCAACACTGTTGTAAGTGTATACAGAAACAACACTCTTTACCCAAACTATGGTTCCCTTTACCCAAACTATGGTTGCCTTTACCCAAACTATGGTTCCCTTTACCCAAACTATGGTTTCCTTTACCCAAACTATGGTTGCCTTTACCCAAACTATGGTTGCCTTTATCTTCGGAGCAATATTGTAGGGAAGACAAAGGAACAAGCTTGTTTCAACAGTTTGTAATGATGGTCAAGTGGCTAAGAAACGTCCACTGGACATCTGCATCCCTCTCTGGTAAGGATGGTCATGTGTGTGAAGATGCTTTGAAGGTGAGATGAGATTTCCCTGCCAAGTTTGAAGAGTGGAATTCAAACAGGGAACATGTTCAGTTGAGAGCACCAGGGCCAACAGCAATACACAGCCATGGAGGACCAGTGACAGCCATTGATAGAATAAACATCTTGGCCACCATAACTGCACCACAGATATTCACGTATTCCGGCGGTGTGACCCAGCGCTGGGGTAGTTGTGAGCAGTCCCAGATTGTGTGCATGTCCAGATAGCATCAACAGAAACATGTGCTGTGCAACATGTGTTTCACTTAACGGAGTGTTGGTGTGTATGTAAAATTATGGGAATGCATTTCAGAGGCTCTTGTCCAGCATCTGTTGTCAAACAAGACATGCTCAGCACTCAAGCGTGGGACCTCCCGCACTTTAGGCTGAACTGATAACTACAGTACAACAGGGAAGCATTCACACACATTTGTAGGGCTATATCTTGCTGTGTGCATGCATTTTCACAATTGGCGGCATGCATTTCAGCCTTAGTTTGGCTTTTGCTGGATTTTTTAGATCATAATTTGAAGCCTATGGTGGGTCAGTCAGCATACGAGGACGACTTTATCACATTTTTTAGACTGTATGTTGGCAAAACAAAGATTAGCTATATATGCGTGTATGTTTGTTTGTATGTATGTATGTTCGTACATTTGGTTTGTATCTCTCACTTGTTGTCTGTTGTGTGTTTACAAGCTCTGCCTCTGATCCTAAAGCTTTCTCTATTTCTCCATATTTTTTTTTACCGTTACTTGCTGTCCAATGGATTCCAAGTTCATGCGAGACTTGTGATCATATGCTCACTCCAGCTAATATCATGAAATAACCTCTAAAACTGCCACTTGCACTCTTTCCTCTAGCGTTTGCTCTTGGCCTTCTGCCGTCCGGAGGCTTTCTTTCCACTGATGCAAGGCATGAAGGTTTCATTCTGCACTCTTGTTCCCATGAGCTGTGGGATGCAATAGAATCTCTCTGTCAGCTAAAACATTCAGAGGATATTTTTAAAATTGTATATTTTTGCTCTTAATCTGGTTGTCAAGGAGGAATGTGTTTAGATCCATCCATAATCTGCTCTACTACTGGACAAATCCTTCACAATACTGTGGGATTATTGTTTGATGGTAAAGACATGGCGTGTGCTCAAGCTCTTTGGTCCTCACTCATGCTGAGTAATTTACAATCAGCATGTGACCATAAGTAAAGCTGGAGGTGGTACTCAAGGAATGTTAGCCACACCCACAACTACTGCTTCCCTAGTAGTGGTAGAAGGTGGAATATAATACGGGGTGGTACATTCCTATGCTCTGATTGAAATATAGATTTAATAAGAGAATATGGTGAGAAATTGTAGCGACCAAGGATAGTGGAACATATCCATTACCTATTGGGTGTCACATCTGTCGGGGATCCACAGTTTTGAGGGTATGGCCTGTCCACATGTAGGAATTAGTCCTGTGTCTGTCTGGGAAGGAAAGGGTCAGAGGTAATAATTATTGTACAGGAAGTGTGTACCCCAAGAAACTACCAATAGAGGCATACATGGGCAGGTACAAGCATTCAGGTTGCTATCAGTCTGAACACATGCCCAGCTGACCAAGCTAATTAGCAGGTCTAGCATTGAGAAGGTAAATGCTTCTGTAGCTTATGGCACCTGCTTTTCCTGTCTGTCACCTCTGAAATGTGTCTATTAAGCACTACTGTAGACCATATGTGCTGCAATGTGTCCCATATGTACTGCAGTGTTGCCTAGCAACAGCACATTAGTTACTGAAGGGAGGGGAAGATGACCACATAATAGTTGGAGGGAGTGGGGTCAAATGGGGTAAGATAGAGAAAGGGCTTGTGATTGTGGGAATGATTGGGTTTAAAAAAATTTTTTTTATTAATAAGCAGGGATGAAGGGAAAGCCTGGAGTTCAAAGATCGTCTCCTTGAACTATTTCCTCCATAAGGATTCTCATGTGTAGCAGCTGACTGCACACACACACACACACACACACACAACACACACACACACACACACACACACACACACACAACACACACACACACACACACACACACACACACACACACACACACACACACACACACACACACACACACACACACGCACCACCACCACCACCACCACACATACTCTCTCTCTCTCTCTAGGTATGTGTCATGTTGGAGTGAGTGAGTGTAACATGGTCAGGTGTTGACCAGTAGGGACTCTCGGCTGTGTGTGGGCAGCTGTAGTGTGTAGGTGGTGTTGCCATTGAAGAAGCCATGTTTGTTGACAGTGCTGTATTCATATTTAGCTTCTCCATTACATAAATGTCTGCCAAATTCTGTTGTGTATGGAATGATGTCAGTATTTCATTGGTCAGTGTGTTGGCATGTCATTTGTCTTGGGTCTTCCCTAATTACCTCAGACTCTGTGCCTGCCTCTCTCTCTCTGTGACACAGGAAGTAGGAAACCTGATGACTGAGCAGAACCTTGCGATGATTCTGGGGCCCAACATTCTCCATAAAGATATGAAAGTGAGTGAGAAAGAGACAGTTATGCTGGAAAGGAAATGCTTGTGTCAACAAGGAAAGGGCTAAATTAATTATCAATAGCATAGGGAAATTAGAATGTGATTGCCTCCTTCCCCCTTGAAATAGTTTTATTCAACCCCAATTCCCCTTTGATGAAATCCATTTTTCTTGTTTTTATAACAGCAATGATATGTAATTAATTGGCCATCAATTAGAGTCATTTGCAGGGCATTGTGTGATATGAGCTAGCACATGATGTCCGTCTAAGTATCTATTTTTAGAATACAGGATGTTCTCTACCTTATATAGCATTACACCATCTGCTAATCACATATCATGCACCTCATTAATTAAGTACACAATCCATTGTGATGGAGCAGTGGTCCCATAACAGCGTCTGTCCATGTGCAGCCTTGGATGAGGGGAGGGGTGTGGTTTTATTGGCCAGACTCTCCGATAGTGTGGTGAAGTGCCTTGTAATAATTTTTTTTCTTGCCAAATTACAACATTGTTATAAACTTACAAAGGTGCAAATATTGCACTAAATGCCAGGCCAAGATCTGACAGATTTAATTAGGTGCTCTGTATCAGACTAATGGAAGCTTTTGACTAGACTCTTCAAAGTTTGGATGACTAAAGTGATGCAACTATTGAGAGCAGTTGTGTTGTGTGTTTGTGTTTTGTCCCTGATAAACATTGTATACCATGAAAGGATGAGACTTGTTTATGTGTGTGAAACCAACCACATAATATAATTATGAGACTCCTTTGTCCTCTGATCTCAAGTGATATATTAAGAGAAACTCACTTAACTAAAGGTAGCTGCAGTACTTACGATGAAAATGGCTAATTTCATCAGATATCATCTAAAAAACGCTCCAAGAATTCCTTTAATCATATTCACTAAGATGGTAGAAGTAAGTGGTATTATCTCCCCCACCCCTCAATGGTCCATATTTTTCCTCTCTTTTTTTTCTCTCCATACATAACTCTATTGCAATAGCTCCACAGCTCAGGATAATAGTGATGGCTGAGGACTTTGAACTTTCTAATAAACATTCACAACTGATCAGCTTCTCAATACAACCAAACGGAATAGACTAGCAGGAAGTGGTCAATGATTACAAGTACTGCTTTTATAGGTGGAAAATGCACACGGTTGCTTTGTTGACATAATGCTTAGCCATATATACCATGACACAACCACGCCCATCACATGCACTTATACTGCAGCACAACCAATGGGAGAGAACTAACTCACAAATATTTCTAATATCAACAACACCAACCTGCAACAAATCCTATCCTTGCTGGCTTAGTAGCACTCCCATTTTTTTTTTTTTTTTGGGGGGGGGGGGGGGGGATATGACGAGGAAGAATACCAATATTTTCATATTTATGAGTATCCTTTTCATATCCTAATAATTATTCACCCTCTCTGTCTTACAGTTTGTCTGAAAACTCCTAAACTTTTGGACTGATTTTGATGAAACTTTCCAAAATTGTTTACTTGGTAACAAAAAAAAATTGTGATTTTGATCTGCTACCAGTTGTGGCCACCACAGGCATTTTTCAGTACCCCACTCCCAAATACAAGCAAAATTAATATTTGATTTGAAAGATGAAATAGAATTGAATTAATTTCACAGAAAAAATTGGGTGGCATTTTTATTTACATGACAGACCTCATTAATGAGTGCCAGCTGCCTTTGATGCTATTCCACAAATTTATATAAAACATTAAAGTTTTCCCCAAAAACTGATAAAAAAAAGAGAAGGAAATATAGTGAGTTTACTGCAAAATGAAACACCCTTTAAACAACTACACCACATGGTACTCTACAGTGGTCACCTGCAAGATAGATGTAATGCTCGTTTATTAAATACTATTTATAATCATAATTTTGAGGCAACTACTAAATATATAATTCTGGAAGTAGTAATATAAGAAAGAACTCATTGCAAGTCCACAGTCACTCTTCAGCAAGAGAGGAAATGGTCAATCACATTTCCTTCCCCTCCCCTCCTGAACAGTGCAGTAAATATAACTCTTCCCTCTTTTTTTCTTCCCCCCCCCCCCCCCCCCCCCCTTCATTTTCCCCTTTTTTTTGTGGGGGGGGGGGGGGGGTCATGAATAACTGGTTTAAGAAAATCATAAATAAAAATTAAAAAAAAGCAAAAAAAAAAAGCAACAATTTTTCTTAGCAGCCTCAAACAAGGAAGGGGAAAAACATGTTGGAATATCAATCAGTCTTTAACAATTTTGTTCCCATTTTGACCACTGGGTAAATGACCCTTTACCAATCCAAAGCAGGGATGCCTATCATTGTGCTGCATGAAATCATTATTATTTATGAATAGTGTATTTGATTTAAATATGTAAAGGATCACCCCATCGTGTGATCTACGTAGGTGCATTCTTGCCTTGTTCATCTTTTTACAAGGTATTGTAATGTATTTGTTTGTTTTTAAATAGAACACTCGCTCTTTCTCTTTCTTCCGCCTCCTTAACAAGAGCATAGCTTCTAACTATCTTAGCCAACTGGAGCCAAAATTATCTGTGATCTACAGGCAAATGGCTACCTTCTGTTTCAAGTTTTCCCTTGACTGCCTGCTGCCACTTTTATCTCCATAAGTGACCTACTAACACAGTCAGTTTTGTTCACTTTTGAATGCTCTGGCTCTCTCTCTCTCAGATCTATTAGATAGTGATAATTCTACCTGATATATAAACCACTTACTTTTCATTACAAATTTAGCTTATTCACGTCAAGATTTTAGTGAATAATTCTTTAGATAGCTAATTTGTACAGAGACGTACAATACTGGAACATCTGATCTGGCACATCTGTACAAACTCTTTCTCTCCCTGTGTGTATGTTTATGTTCAAGGGTGTGTGATTGTACTGTAGTCAGTACACTTTCAGGTAGTAACCATTATTGTATATGTCTGTATTGCACCAGTAGTAAGTAAATATTGTATTTTTTGTATTACATTGTAGTAGTTATAGTTCGTTGGTGTATTTAGAATGTGTGTTCATGAACAACATGTAAATTGTGACATTTAGCGCAAGTCCCAGAAACCAACTGACTTCATTGTCCAAAAGCAAGACCCAGAGGAGCTTCACAATGTCTGTCTAGTCGTAGAAGACCTGATCAGAATGCATTTATCCATTTTCAATGTGAGATTCCTTCTTCCCTCTCTCTCCTTCCTTCCCTTCCTTCCTCTCATCCTTCCACCTCCTCTTTCCACCTCTTTCCTTCCTCCTTCCACCCTCTGCCTTCACTCCTTTATATATATAAGCCATTGAATTGCCACCGCTATCTGTTGTTATTTCCCCACCTCCTCTCCTTTCAGATACCGGCGCAGCTTTATGACACTTGTCTTAAGTCCATGCTCACAGTTGACCCCACTGCTGTAGACCTCTTACTAAGGAGACGCTGCAGTGAGCAGGGGTGAGTGACCGATCTCACACACACACACCAACACATGATATGCAATCCACACCCATTTTTATCTCTTCCTCCTCCTCTTCTCCCTGTACAGATTGCTTCTTGAAGAATATCCCATCAAGGGATTGTTGTCGCGGTCCCGTAGCCCCGATGCTCTGATGAGAACCTCTGCATCTGTTGGAAGTGATGTGTCGCTGACTCTGGACCAGGAGTTGATGTGGCAGCGCCCACACAGTCAATCAAACCCTCAGAGTGCCCTGGATGAGGTTATCCGCAACTTGGAGGAGTACATCACAGAAGATTACTCCAGCCTCCCTTACCTCCACCATTACTCCAGCAACGATTCTGCCATGGGGGACTCAGAGCTTGTCATCTCCCCCGTGCAGTCTGAATCCACATCCTCTGAACCTTGTACCCTCAACAGAAAGAGACAAGTGTTCCATAGCACTGACTCAGCATTCTCGAACAACTCCTCCCCCACAAACTCCAGCGATTGTGCTGAACACAACCACAGGCACAGTGAGGTGCTGTCTTCCAACTACTTATGTAACCACTACGTAAAGATGCAAAGCGATATCAGCACAGGAAGTCATGCACTTCCTATTATTAGGAACACCAGTAGCCCCGCCCCTGCTCCCATCACCCTCAGACATATGGATCCGAGAGAACAGGTGCAGGACAAGATATCCACCTCTCTCCCATGGCTCAGTCATTCTGATGATCACTCCTTACTACCTTCTTGTTCCTCCTCGATTACACACACAACACAATCCTCCAACTCCACTATGTATGCATTGGACACACCAAATAGTGTGACACAACTCTCAGTCTCTGAAGTTTCTATGCATACACACCACCAGCACTCTGCTATGCTTGACAGCATGGATCATTCTTGTTCATATTCGGATACCAAATTGGACTGTTTCTTGTCCGATCAAACTCCCACAGAATCTGCTCTGCATATCTCCTCCTCTCCGTCCGGATTATCCCTAGATTAGCAGCAGTCATGGCAGCATCGACAGAAAC
>OZ017787.1:1985848-2047198 GCA_963969325.1 Lycopodina hypogea
GGGGGGGGGGGGGGGAAGTTTTTCGGTATATTGGATTTGTCACATGCATATCAGCAATTGCATCCAGTCTAAGAATTATGTAGTTATTAATACACATAAGGGTCTTTTCAGATATACTAAATTACCATTTGGAGTGGCATCTTCCAGCACACTATGGAGTCTCGTCTACATGGTATTCCAGAGGTACCTGTCTACCTGGACAACATTTTGGTCTCAAGGACGACCGAAGAGGAACACTTGCATTAATTGGACATGTTGCTTCAACGATTTGAGGATGCAGGTTCGCGGTTGAAAAAGAAGATGTGTTTTTTGCAACTCGGTTTGTGGAATACCTGGGTCATAGGATTTACCAGGATGGCCTCCATTCAACTGACAAAAAGGTTCGGGTGATCAAAGGTGTTCCATCACCTACGAACATTACAGAGCACCGCTCATTTCTCAGTCTAATCAACTACTATGGCAAGTTCCTTCCTCAACTATCTACAGTGTTGGCTCCAATTACACTCTTCTCAAAAAGGGTACAAACTGGTCATGGAAATCCCAGCAAGCACATGCATTCAACAAGGCCAAACATTTGCCATTCATGAAGCGGAAGACGGAATCTTCATTAAAGGTGATTGCTTGCTTTGGGCATCCAGAGTGATTATTCCACATCAAGGATGACAGAAGATTTTCAGTCTACTCCATGAGACACACCCCGGAGTCAATTGGATGAAGAGCTTGCTCATGGTTAGGTGTAGTGGGCCAAGAATGATCAAGCCATTGAAGAAACAGTGAAAGATTGTGAATCTTGTCAACTTTCAAGGGTGCAATGGTGCAACCAGCAGTTGCGCCATTGCACCCTGGGGAATTCCTAAGCAAGCTTGGTCGAGATTGCATATTGACAATGCAGGGCTATTTTGGGGGAAATCCTTTTTTGTAGTTGTCAATACTTTCTAAAAGTGGTTAGAAGTTTACACTACCGCTTCAACCTCATCTGCTGTTACAATGAAAAAACTGAGATCTATTTTTGAGACCCATGGATTGCCCCAGACCATAGTGAGTGATAATGCTAAGTCATTCACCCATGCCAATTCTCAACGTTTCACCAGTATTCTCTATCATCTTCTTCCAATGGACTTGCCAAGAGTGCTGTCCAAACCTTCAAGGAAAGTATCAAAAGGATCAGAGAAGGAAATTTAGAATACAAGTTGTCTCAATTCCTTTTTCAGTACAGGATTGCCCCATACTCTGTCACGGGAGATCTCCTGCTCAACTCCTTATGGGGTCCAGGTCTCGGTAGGATTTGTTGTATCCTAATGTACAGTCCCATGTGCAACAATGACAGGAAAAGCAAGGACAGTATCATGATGTCCATGCTAAATCCCGTGAATTTCAGGTGGGGGAAGGGATGTATATGTGACAACTTCCACCAAATCAGGAGACATGGGTAAAAGCCTAGGTGTGTGAGAGAACCAGTCCATTTTCGTTTAAAAGCCAGACTGAATAAGGGTCAAGTTGTACATAGACATGTTGACCACATCCATAAGAGGCATAGCAGTGCAAGCGCCACGCCAGATCTTAACAAAGAGGAGCTCTCAGTTGAAAGTGTGGGCATTCCAAATGTTGCATCACAAACTGATACAGATCTTGTAGAGACTAGTGCTGATGAGTCTAAACATCCTGAGGAAGTGGAAAATCATAAAAATGTGCCACCAAATCCAACAAATATGAACCTTATGAAAATGTCTGTTGATCTTCTGAATATGTCCATCGATCCACAAGCTTTCGACGTTTTCTCATGCCAAGCATCCACCTGATTATTTCAGCATGCATTTTTAGGACAAGCATAACTTGTATTTCTAGGAGGTGGGAGCATAATAATGTGATTGTAGTTATTAGTGTGATTGATTATAATATGAACTTTGGACTGTTGTGGTATTTGTGGAAACCCTTCAATATGTTTTTTTTTTGTTTGTTATTATATCATGTCATATATTCTGGTGTCAGTATGCATACTATTCCCCCATTAAATACTGATTTTGTGATTGAAGCTATTCGGCTTTGTGTGATTGGGTTAATTATGACTGTGGTGCTTAAAGTTATCAAAAAATATATGTACTAGCATAGGTACCCACACCCTGTGTGGGACTCTTACTCTAAAACCTCAGTCAGGGTAAGCAACATTCCTGGAGTTGTCCCACGCTGTCAGTGTAGGAGGCTTCCACATATAGCACCCCATGTTTTAAGCATGGCACATAGGTCCTTCCTCAACACTTTGAATGTATAGCTGAAACATAAATTTGAAGGAAACAGAGATAAGTGACAAAATCATGACTAAAATTTATGTCAAGGAAGGCAGGAACATTTGCTTTTTTGGTAATTTGCTCTGCAAAGCCAAAGTCAGGTATTCCAGTTGTCTATTTATATTTTATTAACCACTTATTCGTAAGGAATTAACATGGTGCTGCCCCACCAACTTATAACCACCTATCCACTTTAGAAAACCTGGAAATTAAAACCAATATTATCATTTCTTTTATTTCTTTGGAAATAAATTTTAGTCTTCTTTTCAATTTCCAGCCTAGACTGGAATGTAGTTTATAGGGGAATATATCCTTCTTTGAAACAATGCTAATTTGCTATTTACCCTTTAAGTACCACTTTTGTGGTTAAATTTTGTTGGCTGCTTGGAGTAGAGATACTCAGAACTGCCTTAATGCTAGCTGCTCAAACACTTTCATCCCCCTCTTCCTACCCCAACCTTTAAAAAAAAAGAGTAGCTGCTGCTCTAATACAGCTGCACTGCCATATTTGTTGGTTTGTCCTTCTGAAGTACAAAATTAATATTTTCAAAATTTATTAAGAAAACCACAGGTTTGATGCGTATCTTGTGTAGATTTAAAATTGAGCCAAGTGACCCTAGTAGTAGTGAACATACTTAAAAATACAGTATTTTAAACCTAAAAAAATTAAGAAAGTTGATAGGAAAGGGAAATGAATGAGGAAGAAAGAAGAAGAAAAAGGAAAGATAAAAAACATGGGGGGGGGGGGGGGGGGGGGGGGAGGAGGACATAAAAAAATATTCTTGGGGAAGTTGAATCTGGAGCAACTTGGAAAATCACTACTTTGACCACTGAGCCATAGTTTTTCAGGCTCTATTTCATATGGAAATTTGATTTCTTCTTTACTCACCAGGGGAACCACTTTTTAAAACATTTTCTGATCAACAACATCATGCTGAACTCTCTGAATATACCACCAAATTTGATCTAGTTTCGACAAAACCTTGGGGCATTGAATAGCGCCCAACAGACAGACACACTGTCTGTCTGTCTGTCTGTCTGTCTGTCTGTCTGTCTGTCTGTCTGTCTGTCTGTCTGTCTGTCTGTCTGTCTGTCTGTCTGTCTGTCTGTCTGTCTGTTCGTCTGTCCATCCGTCCGTCTCTCCGTCCGTCCATCCGTCCGTCCATCCGTCCATCCATATATACTACCAGCCAACATGGTGGTATTTGAAATAAAAATATTTAAAATATGTATTTGAATGCTAAATATGTATTTTGTATTTGTATTTAAATAATCCCTAGAGGTGGGGGGAAGTATTTTGTATTAATATTCTATGACTCAGTGTATTTTATATTTTCAAAAACTCTTTTTAGGATTTCAAATAATTAAAAAAAAAATTTTTTTTTATGGGGATGGGAAAAACATTTTTTTTCATGCCTGGTCCATTACATTGTAGAACCCCCAACATGTAACAGCTGTGCAATAGTGCTTAATTCCAATCATGTTAAATTTAGCTGGGAAACTGACAGTAACCAGTTTTTCCTTTGGTTTTGTGGTTTATTCTTATTCCAAGATTTCGTCTGTATCTTTGCCTGTTCGAAACTGAAACACAAAAATACTGGTTCACTATTTTGCCAGTGCTCCAGTGTATATGCTATTCTCTCCTACATCCATTATTCTGCCCGCTGGGAAGAAAATCTTTCTACTAAAACTTGGTAAAGTTACTTTAGCTTAGAGCAAATAAATCACTCTGCTAGCTATTGATATTGAAGTACTTTGTGTATCCAGTGTGTCACATTCTCAAAATAGAAACATTTTCTAACTGCTATTGCAACAAGCCAGTGCTTCATACATCTCATAAACTAGCTCTGGTAACACGCTTAAAAAGTATTTTGTATTTGTAAAAAGTATTTCCAATTGAAGTATTTAATTTTTTTTTTTTTTTTTTTTTTTTTTTTTTTTTTTTTTTTTAATACATTATTTAAGTTATAAAATTATGTTCACAAATAAAAGGAAAACATGAATAACAAAAAATGAATTTTTAAAGTTTTTTTTTTTGTTTTTTTTTTAAATTTGTGGTGGTTGGGGAGGGGGGGGGGGGAGACTGAATGAATATGTTAAAATTAAATACAATATCAATTTTTTAGCTCACAAAATCTCACCATATAACCAATGTAAGACCAAAAATTACTTTTATCAAACTGGCCATGCTTTTAATCATTTAGTTTCGAGAAGTAGTGAAAGAATCAATAAATGATAATTAAGTAGAAGCAAGTAATTAATAATATATAAGCACAACACATCAGCAATTGAATGCAATATCAACTTTTATAGACCTCTAAAATCACACATTGTAAGACCAAACATCAAACTGAGTTTTACATCAACAACCCTAAAAATAATTCAGAAAAGGTGCCATTTTAAAATTGAACCAGAGGCCCATTTGCAGCTTCACTTGCAATGATCAAAACAATTTGTCCAACAAACACTATCCTAGATATTATTGAAAAGGTAATTAGAAGAGTTTCAATTTAACTCTTCTGCTTGGCAGTGATTGAAATTGTTGGATAAATGACTTCCACAACAGTGCTTCTTCAGCAATTGTGAATGTCTCCAGTTTACTCTGTTTCAGTTATTGATTTTCTAGTGTCTCCAGCCCTAGACACTGCTCATGACAATGTAGGGTTTTTCTTAAATTTTGTTGTTTTTTTCTAAATATTTTCAAATTCTTGAAATCTTTCCCAAAATCTTGAAATTTTCCCCCAAATTTTAAAATCTTTCCTGAAATCTTGAAATCTTTCCCAAAATCTTGAAATCTCAATGAAATCTTCAAATCTTCTCTGAAATCATTGAAATCTTCAAAAATTTCCATGAAATCTGAAATCTTAGCTGAAATTCAAGATTTCAGCATCTCCTACACACTTTTTTGAAGCTGTTGGCCCCTCATTTTGATCATCTTGCTATTACTGTTTGAGAGGGATACAACAGTGACACAAGTGTTAGCAGGGAAGCAGCTCATAACTTCTCTACAAAATAGATATGAGGCAAACAATTGGTGCAGTCCTAAATTTTATCTATTTTAAAATCATTCCCCAACCTACTCCATGTGCTCATGCCAAATTTCATCCATATCAGCCTAGAGGTTATGCACAAATAGGAAACAAAAAAGGATAAACAAAAATGCTGTCATTCATAATATAGTTATGTAAAACTATCAACCACCTACTTCAATTGCTTGTACCAAATTCCATCCCAATTGTTCCAGCAATTCTCTAAATCCTGCAACTCAGATAGAATTATGATGTAACCTCTGTTGCCTGGGATATAATGCATCAGACAGATGAAACACTCTGATTGTGTATGTTGCTATGTCATGCTTTTGGTTACTACAATCGTATGTAGTATAAGCACATTCATCACATAAAGGTAGCACTCATTAAAAGGTGAGGAGCATTACACTAACAAAGTCCAGCTGCTACTGGACTCTCTTAATACTGTTCCTCCATTCAGCATCTAGAGGATCATGCTTTCAATGCCCAATTATGGCTAGGTGCTCTTGTGTTCCACCATTTCAGCATCTCGAGCACTGACAAATTTTATTTCTGTTGATAGATTTTTAGTTGACAGAGTTTTAGTTGATATATTCCTTTAATTTGTAATAAACTTCATTTTCAACTGTGTGCTGATCAGGGTTGAAATCCGGCTGCCTGGGAAGGCAGATTATAGGAATCTGGCTTCTTGGGAAAGAGTTGGGCTTTAATTTTTTTTTTTTTTTTTTTTTTTTTTTTTTTTTTTTTTTTTTTTTTTTTTTAACTAGCTAGAAAGCAAACTTAATTTGTTTTCATACTGGCTTCTTTGGAAATCTTAGCATCCAGAAATTTAAACCAGGAAGCAAAAATAAGTTGGTCTCCTTAGGCTTATAGGAATTTCAACTTGGAAACTAGATAAATTTGAATACGATTTATCATTTCCTCTCCTAATTGGCAATTAAATATTTAAATTAAAAAAATAATAAAGAAAAGATTGACCACTGATTTTAGTTAGGTAAAGTTCATAACACTAAAGTTTTGGAAAGTGGTGTGCCTCAGTAACAGGAGGAAACAATTACAACTCTCCCCCCCAAGAAATAGAAAGTTCCAGAGTAAAATCAAGTTTACCAGTTTGATTTATAACCAGATTCCAAAAGTTTAGCTTTTTTAAGACATGCTTGGCTAAATATTTTTGATTTTATCACACCCACCAGCTCACTGTAGTCAACCAATTCACTACATGGCTGTAAGCCATCCCTCAACAGCAGGTCATGTGCCAGGGCCCTCAGTGTCCAGTGCATTGTTCAATTTGGTTTGCCAGTTGACGCCTCTGGATAGAGGGATCATATTCACCACCCAGTTATGGGCAGCCATGGCAGAACAGCTGGGCACCAAACTTTACTGTACTACTGTATATCCCCCCCCCCCCCATAGTGTCCAATGTGCTGGTCAAACGCTTTCATAGGCACATGAAGTCAGCTATCAAATCTGCCTGCCTGGCCCTGATTGCATTAACCAACTACCATGGGTTTTGCGCAGTATCTGCTCAGCACTCAAGGAAGACCTTGCCAGTTCCTCCACTGAGCAGGTCTGTAGCACACCATTAAGAGTTCCTGGAGACTTTGTGGGTACACCTACCATTCAAGCGAATCAGGCCAGACACCTCAAATGTCTGGGTTACACTGTGAGGTCACTCATGCCCACACCCACATTCTGCCATGGATCCTCACCTAATTCTGTACTACTGGGACATATGCAAATAAAGTATATCTTCATCCAGAGTGATACTCATCACACTCCACTGCAAAATCTGCATGAGGGTGCCTACTAGTCAGGGAGTCAAACTGATATTTTGGTGGGTACATAGCAGTAGGTTTCACACAACTTTTTATTTGCAGTGTCTAGATCTTTAATACCTTTAGATTCAGAATCTGCATGATGCCACATGGACACCTTTGAGTATTTTTGTAAATTTACAAATTAGTGTAGTCATTGCAGAAATAATTAGAATAATCACTTCAGCTACAATAAAAATAAAAAAATCAATTTAAATAAGAAATGTAATCATATCCCTTGTTGAAATTTGGATGCAATTTACCATTGTGGTTATCCAACATCAAGCTCTATTGATGGGTGCTAACAACAAACTATGAATCCATATATGCTTATTTATTGATGTAAGCATTTCATTATCTATTAGGAATGCTGCCAATATATAATAATTAATCTCACTATATTTAATCAAACTATATTTAATCATACTGGTATATTTTTATTGTTCTTTTTCAATACTAATATAATACATCCTGTATAAAAAGTGTTTGGAGTAACTCTTTGCTGCTAAAACATGACTTAATATTACCAGACAATACAAAAGATTATCTAACAATATTTAATTCTTTGTTGCAACAGTTGGTGTCCTGTTTTGATGAATGAATGATATTACAACCATTTACTCACCCTTTGGATTTGGCTGTCCAACAAATTTATAGTTTAGCTTGTCAGAGCCAAAGGAAGAGGACCAATCCCTAATCTAATACAAATGTGGGCAACCAAGAGATGCTGGATAAAGACTATTATGAGAACTCACATGAGAAGGATTCAGCTGGCCCCTGGGAGCAGAGGCCCAGGCCAGGAAGTAACCATGAACTATAAAGTATAAAAGACAGAGATAACTAAATATAATTAAGTTCTTCACTAACTACAAAAGAGTGTACCATTGTGCATAATTATTGTGCAAATATTGTAAAAGAATCTATTGTCTGATACCAGCAGTTCACTGAATCAGTTTATGATACTTATTTTTTGTTGAGAACTCATTGTGAACCAGCCACTAATAGAAGGGTGGTATGGTAGCCTTGATACAAAGTTGGGTAGTGAGACCTAACTTGTGTGTCAGGGATCCTGTTAGCTGCTCTGATTGCCTGAATAACAGAGGACAGGAGCCAGGGAGTGCTAATATAGCTACATATATAAACTCCATTAAGGAATTATTATACAGATAAAAATTAACTTTTATCAAGGAATCCTTGGCTGAAACCTTACTCCTGAGCCAAGAAAACAAGCTATAGCTCTCTAACAGGCTCATACAGAATCCTTCCACACAGAATTGTCTGAATTAAGTTATTCTTCCATAAAATGGTCAAGAGAAAAGGAACTCTTTGGAATGTACAACGAATGTGGCTAGGTGAACTTTTGAAAGAAAAAATCCTTATGTTTCTAAAGGCCAGTCCTAAGCTGTAAATAATTATTCCTTTTAATCAGAAAAAAGTTTTCACTTGCAATGATCAAGGCACTTTGCCCAACAAACTTTATCCTAGATATTATCAAAAAGGGCATTAGAAGAGTTTCAAATTAATTTTTCTGCTTGGCAGTACTTGCATTTGTTGGATAAATGACTTCCGAAACAGTGCTTCCAATAGCAATTGTGAAAATCTCCAATTTGCTCTGTTTCAGTTTTGATTTTCTACTGTATCCAGCCCTAGACACTGCTCATGATGGTGTAGGGGTCTGTTTGTTTTTTGCTGTTGTTTTTTCCTAAATATTCAAATTCTTGGTCCAATTTGTGCGTAAGAAGGGACATTATCTTCAATAATACCGTATGCATTCCTTAATGGGAGAGGTACGGCTTCCCACCCCACTTCCCATACCCTGGTTGTTAGTTTGTTTGTTTTTGTTGTTGTTGTTGTTGTTTTGTTGGGTTTTTTTTTTGTATTTGCATAGCTGGAGGCCCATTTGAAGCTTTGCTTGCAATGATCAAGGCATTTTGTCCAAACACTATCCTAGACATTGAAAAGAGCATTAGAAGAATTTCAAGTTAATTATTCTGCTTGGCAGTGATCAGATTTTTTTTTGATAAATGAATTCCACAACAGTGATTCCTCAGCAATCGTGAATGTCTCCAGTTTTCTTAGTTTCACTTAGCGAAAATAATATATGGGATAATAATAATAACAAAAATAATATATAGGATAATAAAACTGCAAATTGGTCTCTGGTTATTATTAATAACCAGAGGCCAATTTGCAGCTTCGCTTGCAGTGGTCAAGGCACATTATCCAACAAACATTATCTTATATATTATTGAAAAGGGCATTGAAAGAGTTTCAAGTTAATTCTTCTGGTTGGCAGTCATTGCATTTGTGGGATAAATGACTTCCACAACAGTGCTTCCCCAGCTATTGTGAATGTCTCCAATTTCCTTTATTTCAGTTTTTATTTTCTACTGTATTCAGCCCTAGACACTGCTTATGATGGTGTAGGGGTTTTTGTTTTGTTTTTTGGTGTAGGTGTTTTTTTTTTGGTTGTTGTTTTTCCTAATATTTTCAAATTCCTGGTCCAATTTTTGTGTAGGAAGGGACATTTTCTTCAATGCATTCATTAATGAGAGAGGTAACTGCTCCCCACCCCACCCCACTTCCCCATTTCCCATGCCCTGGTCGTTTGTTGTTTTTTTTTAGTAGTTGCATAGCTGGAGGCCCATTTGAAGCTTTGCTTGCAATGCTCAAGGCACTTTGTCCAATGAACATTATCCTAGACATTGAAAAAGGCATTAGAAGAGTTTCAAGTTAATTCTTCTGCTTTGCAGTGATTGAAATTGTTGGATAAATGACTTCCACAACAGTGCTCTCTCAGCAGATATGAATGTCTCCAGTTTTCTTAGTTTCAGTCATTGATTTTCTAATGTTCCCAGTCCTAGACACTGCTCATGATGGTGTAGCTTTTTTTTTTCCAAACATTTTCAAATTCCTGGTCTAATGTGTAGGAATGGACATTTCCCTTACTGATACTCCCATGCATTCATTCGTGGGAGGGGTCACTGTCCACACTGCTACCCCCACCCTCCCTTCCCAAGCCTTAGTACTTGTTGTTTCTAGTCATTGTTGTTGTTTTAGTAGTGGTATGGCTGGAGGTGATATGAAGCTAAAATTCTCTTGTGTGGTGTCCAGTGTACTCAACTTATTTTCGAACAGCCATAAATGTGTGTAGTTGTACATCCTTAACATTGTTGCTTTCAAATTATTTTCATTCATTTTTTAAGAATTTATTTTATTTGAGTGGGTGTGGTTATATATCCTCAGCATTGTTACTTTCAACATTTTCATTCTTTTTTTTCTATTTATTTACTATTTTATTTTTATAAATATTATAGCTCATTTATAATTTATTCATTGGTTGTTATGATTTTGTATAATTCTAGTCAACATTCTATGAATTGAAGGTAGACATTTTGGAATTTTTTCTTTCATTTTTGAAATCTAACTCTCTTCTTTTTTCAAATTTTCATTGTTATAAGTCTAACTGAAAGTAAGACTACAAAGTAGCTCTCTGGAGAGTAGCTACAGCACAGTTAAAGCTATTACACCATGAAATTCATTCATTATTGCAATGACAAGCAGTTGTAGGCACGTAAGTAAACAACAAACATTGATGTATAATTTCGACTTCCATGAACATGGCACAGTCTTGAGCAGGAACACACTATCACATGCTGTAGCAGTGGAATGGCTAAATGTGGTATATCACATGTGATTTCATGCCTGAGCATGTGCAGAAATATCTTTATTTGTTGTAGGACAAATTTGGCAGAACACACCAGGATTTACCACTACACCGTAATCATGATCAGAACCCCACAGGTGAAAAACCAAGAGCTGTGCATCCTATTTGAGGTTAATCACGGCATGATATACTATTGACACCTGCAGTACAGATCACATGCTCTGAATTAGGTAGAAAAATCAATTTGCAAACTAGGGTTTCATTCTTTATCCAGGTCAGCTTCATTATTTTTCAATGGATCCTTCTCAGTTCTTTCTCTCTCTCTCTCTCTCTCTCTTTTTAATAGAATTTGGTAATCTGAACTATAATAATGATTCCATATAGGCTTCTATAGCTGTAACCTTCCTAGACTTGTATGGCTGTGCTAGGAAGTGTCCTCACCAAATTGTATAATTGTATAATGGTTGTACATACATTTGCAACAATTTTACAATGAGTTTGAGATCTAGCAAAATCAGCTATTAACATCACTGTAGGTTGTGCTGGAGGATACAAGCTTCTTCATAAATCAGTGTGTAGTGCCATGTGTAGTTCATGATTAGGATGAGTAGTGAAGCAACAGAATTGCATGTTAAAATGTGAATGTACAATGTTATCATTTCTCTAAGACCAATTACATCCAGTTTAACTAAGAAGGTCAACAAATTCACTACATCAAGTTCAGACATTGAGCTGTTTTTTTTTGTTGTTGATACCTGAAATTATTTGTCTCCTGCAAAAAGCCCCTTTACTGAATTGCTAAGCTGAAATTTTACTAACTACATAATTTAAATATGTCAGATGGAATATTTCCATGTCAGGCTCAATTCTTTTATACCAGATACGTTGGGGTGTTTTGTTTTTGTTGTTGGGGGGGGGGGGGGGGGGGGGGGGGGGGTTGTGGTTGTGGTTGTGGTATGACATACTCCAGCTATCGACGCTGGCTTGTCCAATTGCAACCGGTCTCAGATAAGCCACAGAACCGCACTTCTGACCTTAAAAGTTACTCTATGTGGTAGTAATTAATGCTCACAGACCACAATGGTCAATCAAAAGAGTAATAACACTTAAAGTGGGCGTGTTCAGGAAGGTGAAACATTACAGTCAGCACTTTTTGAAGGTAATAAAGGTAATTAACTTGGCCATGCTTAGTGGGCTACAGTCAGCGCTTAGTGGGCTACATTCAGGTGAGCTACATTTAGGTGGGCTACATTTAGGTGGGCTACATTCAGCATTTGTTCGTGTGAGTTTAATTAGCTTAAAAGCTTCACGGCCAACTAGAACTCAAAATTGCATTTCTGCGCACCAGGGTTTTTTTTTACTGCCTTCTAGGCCCTTCTAAGCCCGCACTACCAAAGTTAACTTGTTGCTGAAAGAAGAATGGATCCTCCTAGTCCTTGTAAGTACAGATTGGCGGGAATGTAGTGTCAATAATTTGTGGATTCAATAATTTGTGGATTCAATAATTTGTGGATTATTTCCATAGCGACTGACGAGGAAGGCAAGGTATATACTGAGTCTGTATCTGTGGACATTGGACAAGGTGTAAATGGTCTGGTTATGAGAAATGAAGTCCAGGAAGAGTTCGTAGGGGAAGTTGAACAGCAGCAGGTAAATAAAAAGAAATTGGAGGAGAATGGGAGCAGTAAAAGTGCTGGTGAGGAAGGTAAAGGAGATGAAGAAGCACTCCCCAATAAATGGTGAGTGCAGTGCAGCCATTGGAGGTGTGTGTACATGAGAAAAATGAGAAAGAGATTTTGCTTGAGCTCTGTGTCTCTAATTCTTGATGCAATGCAACAGACTAGCTGCTAATTTGTTCATATACTTATTTAATAGTTGGCAGGTACAAACCTTCTATTGATCCTTTTCAATTTTCTTGTGGCTCTTTGTTTTGGCGCACACTTGATTACCTCTGGGTTTCTTTTTTGACAGTGTTAGGATTTCTATGAACTGTTGGTGAAGGGTATGGTTTTGATGATGCCAAAATTATGTTACAAGAGTGAGATGTGTTAAGGAAGAGGGAGATAAGATAATCTGCATGAATTCTCATGCAATGGTCTGCAATTTTAAAATAATGGTTGTCACTATCAGGGTTTCATCTTGAAAATGTTGCTTTGGGGGAAACTTTTGAGCTTGCACACACCACGTATTGCAAGTGGTATTGTTGGTGTGTGGGTAGGTGTGTGTGTGTAGTTGTGTCTATGTAGTTGTGTCTATGTGCGTGTGTGTGCACAACATGTACACTGAGCCTCTCGTTAAGGTTTATTCTGTCTTGAAGATGTTTCAGAGGCAATTTGAGTCTGGTGGATCCAGAGTGTAGTTCTCGAGGTCAAACAACCCTTTCACGGGGCCATAAGGTTTTGTAGGGATTATGGCTCCAATTTCTATAATAGGTATTGTTTGTTGTACTTTCTTTGTGGATTATTTGTTGTTATTTTGTCTGGGAAAACTACAATTCCCCATAGAAATTCTGGCTCCGCCTCTGAGTGCCTGTGGTGGATGTGGACCTGGATAGTAGTATGTGGTTGTATATAAACAAGTGATGGATAGGTAATACTTAATAGCTTGTGGGTAGACTTCTCCCCCCCCCCCCCCATTTGTTTTGTTTTGTGGATTGTGTAGTTGATTGCTGTTCATTGCTTGAATTCAGAATATGCATGTGTGGGCCATGTGAGTACATCTGTTGAGAAAATGTAATCCCACCTCTATTTCAGTGAAGTTGCTGCATATAAGAGGAGTCTTACCAACATGGGTGAGCATGGTGGGCCAGTGGAGCACTTAGTAGCATCGATTTTGGTGCAAAGACTTTCGCTTCAAATACTTCACCAAAATGGTTAGTTTGGTGGGCCACGCCTTCCTCAGAAGGGTATGGTGTCTGCAGCTTCTCTTTTGGTTCCCTTCCTCTGGATTCTAAGGGAACCATACGTGTGTATTGCAAATGGTTTCTTTGTTTTTATATTTTTGGATAAAATAATATGCTCATAGAAACAATGCAAGCTGGCAACTCACTGAAACAGTTTTCACATTCATTTGTGTGAGTAGACCACCAACAGAGACACTTTTAATGGCGATCCTGTGCGACCAAATTTGTTGCAGCAGGCACCACATCCTTCAGACTTTTTTTTTTTTTTTTTTTTTTTGAAAGTGTGGCCTGCCAAACTATAAAATTGTATCATAATTCAAAATTTGCCTGGATTGAGAATTGATGGGGGGGGGGGGGTTTGGGACACTATTTGTGCCA
Source organism: Lycopodina hypogea (assembly GCA_963969325.1). Taxonomy (NCBI): domain Eukaryota; kingdom Metazoa; phylum Porifera; class Demospongiae; order Poecilosclerida; family Cladorhizidae; genus Lycopodina; species Lycopodina hypogea. The sequence continues at coordinate 1,999,924 of OZ017787.1, forward strand.
TTATTTGTGCCATTAGCTACAACTAGCAGCTGTTCATGCAGTGTAAGACCAATACAGGTGCTTACAAGGCTTCTCTAATTCAATGTGTTTGGCTACTCATACAGAAAGAACGAAAAACTTTCAGAGAGATACTGGCTGTGCTAAATGCAACAAAACTTAAAATTAGATGCCTTATTAATTTAAAAAAATAATATTTTAGCGTAGGGAAGGATCATGTAATTGATGGAGTGTGACTGATATATCATGATGACCAATGTTTTTGATCTTAATTCTTTAATTATTGTACAGCTTGCAAGAGGTACAACGGACTTGGTTTAGCTCATTTTCATCTTGGAACTTCTCCTTGTGTAGGGAAGGGGGGGGGGGGCTGATCACATTTCCCCCCTTCAGTTTAAGTACAAAATACCATTTTAATGCTATAAAGTACACACACGGATGCACCCACACATTCTAGTAGATGAATCCTAGTCCTAACCCTAGCTAGTCTCGGTCCCAGACCCCTCCCCTTTATTCACAGCACTGGATATATTGCACCACCAGCACACAAATAAAGTGGGTCTGGTGACTTGCCTGTGTATTTCGTGTCCCTACCCTGGAATGTCGGCGCAACTTATTATGGACCAAAATAATTATATAATGAGATTTTAAAATAACCACACCTACCACCAAGGTTGTAAAATCTTTTGAAATACCTGACTGTTTCTGCTGACATCCCCAGTAACTGGTATTATATATTTATGTGCAAAACATAAGACTTCATGAATATCTAGTTCTGGTTAGCAAAATGAGTGGATGTGATTTTATGATTGCACGTCAGGGATTCCTCAAAGACACGGAATGCACAGGCAAGTCACCAGACCCACTTTATTTGCTTGCTGGTGATGCAATATATCCAGTGCTGTTAATAAAGGAGTCTGGGACCGAGACTAAACCCAAGCATAATACTTAATGAACTTTCCTTGATAGAGGAAACTCTAATTATTGTTATATATTTTTTATTGCTTGAGAGCTTTCTTTAATTAGTAGATGTGTTATTAACAACTGCTGTGGATAGTGTTCCTTGATGTGGCACATGTCAATGAGGTCCATACATACATACATACATACATACATACATACATACATACTTACTTACTTACTTACTTACTTACTTACTTACTTACTTACTTACTTACTTACTTACTTACTTACTTACTTACATACATACATACATACATACATACTTACATACATACTTACATACATACATACATACATACATACATACATACTTACATACATACTTACATACATACATACTTACATACATACTTACATACATACTTACATACATACTTACATACATACTTACATACATACTTCATACATACACATGTGGCGTATGTAGAAGTTAGGTGTCAATGTTCAGATGGAGAACTGGAGAACAAAGAATAGACTTATGTTTTCTGTACAGGCTTTTAACTAAAGGTGCACTTTTTTTAGTCATACATTTTTATAATGTATTTAGTGTGTTGTTTAAAGTAATAGTTTAAATTCACAGTAAACTTGATGGCACCAGAGAATTTGATGTGGGAATCATAATTTTTCAGTTGAATTTCGGTCATTCGAAACTACTGAGGTCATGTATTCTAAACTTTTATCAAATTTAGTTTGACCAGTTTACTGCACTATTTAAAAATTTTAAAAATCGGCTGGCCAGTTTGGGGGGGGGGGGGTGTCTTGTGGTACCACTGAATGGACAAGATGATTTGGCCATTGTGTGGTGGAGCAATTTATCAAGTGTGAATGGTAACACTGTCTAAATTACAAACTGAGTTCTTGTATCAACTACAACTAGATAGCATTGGGATTGATTCAATATGCTCACTGTCTATGAAGAGAATAATGGAGAATACATCTCTGTCACACTCAACGATTTATAATTACATATTCAAGAAAGTGTATACAGGATGACTGGTAGGAGTTAATTGAATTGCACTCTCTGCAATGATTTTGACTTGTTTTCAACTGATTCTTTTCTTCAGGAAGGACAAAAAGAGGCAGAATGTACAAGTCTGGACTCTGGTAAGAAGGAAATTCTCATTTCTCTCTTTCCATTGTTTCTCTCTATCCCTTTTCTTCCCTCTGGATTCCTTATTTCATTCTTCCTTGCCATTAGTACAACTCACGTCTTCCTTTTCTCTCTTTACCAATTAATTACTCATAAGTGAATAACTGTCACTTTTACCATCTAGTTCAGATACTCAGACTGCTGGGACAAGTTGATGATCCTGGTTGGCATTGTCATGGCAGTGCTCTCAGGACTGGCACTTCCTGGTCATATAATCCTCTTTGGCCGTGTCATCAACCAGTTTATCTTCCACTCCATAGCTCTGAGTGGGGATAACAGCCTCACCCTTATAGCCAATAATTACACCTCCAATGAGGGCATCACTTGCAATGTGTCTGTGCTGAGAGACTTCTTCGCTGACATGATGAGTCAACCGGCTGATCTTCTCTGTGAACCCGAGGATGGGGGGATTTTCTCTGATGTGATTGAATATGCCTGTGACCCCAATTCTCAGCTTGAATCCGAGATTCATATGTTTTCCCTTTATTATGTGGGTCTTGGTGTAGCTGTGCTCGTGTCAACGTTCTTGGCCAACATCTTCTTCAATATCAGTGCATACCGACAAACAAGGCAGATTCGTCTTGCTTATTACCACTCCGTGCTCCACCAGGAGATCGGCTGGTTTGATGTGAATGGTGTCAACAAACTCAGTTCTCGACTGACAAAGTGAGTGCATGATATATAGAAAATAGGGATATTTGAAAGTTTGGGGAGTATGTTGGCGTGTGCAGTTTTTCATTCAGAAAATTGTCCAAGGTGGATGGGGGGGGGGGGGAGGGGGGGTCAGGTGGAAAAATCCGGATATTAAAGGGGATATGTGATGGTTAAAGGATTACTATATCACCCACCCCTAGGGCTGCATTTGAGGATAATTTAATGGGAGGGGGAAAGTAGGGTTTTGTAAATGAAGGGGTGCAAGTGCATGAGTTTTGGTGTGTCTTAGTAAAAGCTAGAAGTGTCTGGGGGCATGCTCCTCAGGAAATTTCATCATTTTAGACTTCTTGATATCACTTCTGCTTGGTCCGAAAGAATTAGCAGCTATGACTGTAGAGTGTTATTACTATACTGTTGGCAGTCATGTAATAATCGATAACGTTATTGTGAGTGCTGATTAGGTATTAAAATGAAGTGTAGTAAAACCTGTTTGATAGACTCTCTTACTGAATGTACTCTGTCTCATTACTCCATTAAAAATATCTATAGAGTTATGAGAGAAACCTACAGTACAATATCCTGGAATTTGAAATGGGGGAGGGGGGGGGGAGGTGAAGGTTCGGTGCAGCCAAGTCGTCTGTGGGGATCGGAGATACGTTTGGGTGTGTGTGTGTGCAGGGTTTTATTCAGGAATTTGAGTTGGGAAAGGGAAACTTCGATGTTTGGTGTTGATGTAGAGGGGATATATAGCACATGACAACTGCCATGGTGTCATACGGGGGTCCCTGGGATTTCCCCCCCCCCCCCCCCCCCCCAAAAAAAAAAATTATCCTGTATGACACCCTGACTGGGGGGGATATGCATCCCAGAATTTTTTAAATTTGCTCTGTAGTGTGATTCTGAGGAATTCTGGAGATTCTTATACGTGATCTAAAATGTCAGTTCGATAGGGAAGTCTACATAGCCACACCCATTTTTTTTGTTGGTGGTTGTGAGGGAAGGGGGACAAATTGCTTATCATGGAAGTGTCAGCTTAGTTTTGGAGAGCCACAGAAAACTTTAAAAAATCTATAAATATCTGTGGAGGAATAAGAAATGGGGGGGGGGTGAAGGCTGAAAAGATGATAGGGAAGATGAGAGCACATGGTGGAGCTCTCATGTTTCATTAGTGAGCACAGCCTGTACTGCACACATTGGTAAAACAGATGTGATTTGCATAGCAAGTTTATTGTGCTGGACCAGGATTGACTGGCTGTAACTACTTCTTGTACAGCATGCATTGACTGCAGCAGGGACTATACATGATGCTAACCACACCATGCCGGCAACCACACAAACTAGTACATTTCTCAACCTTGTTGTACCATAGAGTGTCTTCAGCTATAGGAACTGCTTCCGTATATACTGCGGAAACTTATACTGTAGTTGTATTTGATTAGTTATGCTAGCTGTTGGAGTGTCAGAGAATGGTGTGTGTGTACGTGCGCGCGTGTGGCAGAATGGCTGAGTAGTTATGCCCTTGGACTCATAACCCCAGGGTTGCGAGTTCAAACCCAGCACTGACAAGAACATTTTCCTGTCCTTGAACATCTTCCCACACCAATTCACCCAGCTGTGATGGGGACCTGGAATTTTCTGGGGGTGCCAATTCACTGACCATTGCTTGTCTATCAGCTAAGGAGGGACTTTGGGTGCCCACACCCATAAGCTGAGAGCCTTGGTCAGTCCTCCTGCGAGTTCCTAGCCCAGCTCCAGGAGTTTGCTTGCACTGGCTCGTAGTGCCTGCTTAGTGCACAGGCACCCTGACTATGTCAGTTGCACGTGACCGTGTTGATGGCAGCTAGACAATTTGCATTTGTGTGTGTATGTACATGTGTTCCTATGCAGTGATGTGGAGAAGATACAGGCTGGAATAGGAGATAAGCTGGTGCTCTTCATAAGTTCTGCCAGCACTTTCGTAGCTGGCTTTCTCATTGCCTTCATCTTCAATTGGAAAATGGCGTTAGTGATGTGTTGTGCATTACCTCTTCTTGTTTTCTTGTCAGCTCTCATAGCCAAGGTAAATCCAAGTGTCTGTGCAGTGCGGTGCCAATTTATATTCATTTTTTCTAAATTTATTTTTTATTTGCTCCCCATTGTTCTATTATGTTCAAACACTCCCCCTTCCTTTCATTCTGCCTTCTGTAGACAGTAGCTACCTTCACCGCCAGGGAACAGAAAGCATATGCTGCAGCTGGGTCTTTGGTAGAGGAAGTAGTCTCCTCCATACGGACTGTGGCTGCCTTTGGGGGAGAGCGTCATGAAGCTGAACGGTGAGAGAGTTTGGTATTGGCATGGTCTTTGATGTTGACATGGCGTTATTTTTTCAGATACAATATGAGGCTTGGTAAGGCTATGAGTGAAGGCAACAAGAGGGGCTTCTTCACTAGTCTTATTGCTTCTATACTCCAGATGGTCATATTCTGCACCTTTGCACTTGGCTTTTGGTAAACTACACCCATTATGTATGAGTCCAAATGCTCTTTCATCATGTTTCTATTTATAGGTATGGTTCGACACTCATCATAGGATGTGAAATTAGTGGCGGTGATGTAGTAACAGTTGAGTTTACCAGCACTCCATTAGAACAGGACAGATGTGTTTTTTCCCATATCTAATAAGCATGCATATATGTATGCCCCTCTACACATGCATCTATCCACATGTATTCTACATTTGCATTCAGGTATTCATTGCAATACTACTTGGTAGCTTTTCTCTTGGAAATGCACTGCCAGAGTTGCAGACATTTGGAGCAGCTTTGGGAGCTGCTTCTGCTGTGTTTCAGGTCATCAACAGAGTAAGTGACTTTGTACACAATACACAATACAAACAATTTATTCTTCCCCTTTTCCCCCACAGAAATCTCTGATTGACTCCAGTTTAGGGAAGGGGCAGGTGCTTGACAAGTTGCAAGGAGACATAAAGTTTGAGAATGTCACCTTTCACTATCCTGCACGCCCAGATGTGACGGTATGCATTGTATATTACATTCCAGAAAAGAACTAATGTGTGTGTGGTGTGTGTGTATGTTGGTAAATGGGTATGATGGTAAATGTGTATGATGAATAGGTAATGGAGGGATTCAACCTTGAGATCAAGTCGGGCCAGACAGTGGCACTGGTGGGGCCCAGTGGCTGTGGCAAGAGCACTGTTGTTCAACTCCTCCAGAGATTCTACGATCAAGATGCTGGACAGGTCAGACAAAGTGTGTGCATGGCCGCTGATATTTTCCTTTGAGGAAGCTGATCTATGAACTCCTATTAATTTCCTGTGCAGATCACCATTGATGGTTGTGAAGTGGCTAGTCTGAACCTCAAGTGGCTGCGTGGAGTAACTGGGGTGGTGTCCCAAGAACCTGTCCTCTTTGACACCACCATTGCTGAGAATATCCGCTACGGGAAGGAGGATGCCAGCATGGATGAGATTAAGGAGGCAGCCAGAAAGGCCAACGCTCATGACTTCATCTGTGAACTTCCTAATGGCTATGATACAGATGTGGGAGAGAGAGGAGCACAGCTGAGTGGTGGGCAGAAGCAGCGCATAGCCATTGCCAGAGCACTAGTGAAGAACCCCAAGATCCTTCTGTTGGATGAGGCCACCTCAGCCCTGGACAATGAGAGTGAGAAGGTAGTGCAGGATGCTCTGGACAGGGCCAGCAAGGGGCGCACCACTCTTGTGATTGCCCATCGCCTCTCCACCATCCGCACGGCTGACGTGATAGTGTGCATAGAGAGTGGAGCTGTGAAAGAGCTAGGCTCACACTCGGAGCTGATGGACAATGAGGGGCTGTACTATGAACTTGTGACTGCACAGAGTGTTGCAGATGATAACAGTGGAGGTAAGGACTAATCACATCACTTCACATGTCCTGTGTACCTATCATACCTCACCATTAGGTCTAGCTGATTTCAAAGCAGCTACAACAAGGACCCGTACTTCGTTAAGTGGGTCTTCATTTAGGAAATCTTTCAGCAAGCAAGTTTCTGTGCTAAGTAATCCTGAGGTTGTTTCAGTTGGAAATCAGGTATAGTCTGTTTTGAGAGTTCATTATGTGGCTACACCTAAGCCATGATCTCTGCTCTCTATGTAGATTAATAACCTGCTCTTATAATGTCTGGCTTTGTTTTACTCCAGGAGGATAACGTGTCAGTGAAGGAGAGCGACAGCTGTCCACAGAGGATGAGTTTGTCGATAAACAGGAATTGGTGTCAAAGGATGAAGAAGAGCTCGAAAAAATTTCTTTCCTGGAAGTTCTTCGCCTCAACAAGCCTGACTGGCCTTATGTGCTGGTAGGGGTGGCTGCATCTGCATTCATTGGTGCTATCTTCCCTGCCATGGCTCCTCTATTCAGTGAGATCTTGCAGGTGAGGGCATCAGAGGAAACACTTCCTGATGTCTGTGATTTTAGTGGATGTCTGTGTGGCTGGAGTGCAATGTTGTGTGACATGAGTGGTCAGTAGATGTTTTGATGACTTTGTCTAGAGATGAAACATTTATGTTAATTTTCTTGCAGATATACAGTCTCAATGATGCAGATGAAATAGCTAGGCGTACCAACTTTGTGGTTGCAGGATTTATTGGATTGGCTCTGTTTTCAGGAATAATCTACTTTCTTGGAGTAAGTTGTACAGCACACCATGCCATGCAGTAGTGGTGCACACCATGCCATGCAGTAGTGGTGGTTGCTGTAGTCCATGCATGTTCACTTTGCCGCTGTAGTGACATGTTTCAATTGCAGGGTGACATATACCAGCCAAAAGTGATGACAATTAAATTTGGTTGGGGGGGGGGGGGGGGGGGGGGGGGAGGTTGTAGAGTATTTGGAAGTTATTCCTGTGAACACATGTGCAGACTCAGTAGCTGCAGGAAGCTTTAACAAAGTATTAGAATTCTCTCTCAAAAAAAAATTTTTTTAGGAACGTTGGTCTAAATTTGTACAAGTTATATGTATAGTAATATTCCGTTTACACACTTTAGCTTAACAAAGGCTCGTATTAGCGAGATAGTTTAATGTGTTGGCTTAACCTTGCAGCATGATCCAATGCAAAACCTTTGATATGATTAAACAATAACAATGTTTTAATTCAACAATGATTTAGGAATAATTTTCAGTTAGGAGTTGAGCAGCTAAAATAATATGAATACTTCCATAAAAAATTAAATGAGATGGATGCCTAGAAGAGGAGCAAAGATTGTTGTACACATATTAGTACTTGGCTAAATAATTTCTGTGTTTCTGTATTTATTAACTGAACCTTGTGGTTAATGACTAGTAAGAAGCTAATCAGAAGAATTTAGCTATTCTTGAGTGTCTGCTTCCAGCAGTTGGCAAGGGACGCTATTCCAATTACATTTTGTGTGGTCAAAGAATACCATACTTTCCTTATGGACTGTATAGCTAAATTCTGTCTCCTACATCAGAAAGGATTAAATATTGATACTTTTGTAGAGCTTTTTCTACTGGCAAAGTAACTGCAGATGAACTATGATTCATCATTGAACTATTTATTGTGGATATGTCAAATAATCTGAATAGAATAATAGCGCTAAAAAAAACTTATGTTGTATAGAGGGAGAGGAAGAGAGAGAGATGAAAAGAATTGTGGTTTGTGCATGTAGCCTAAGAAAGAAAATGAAATTGCTATGAAAGGGATAATGATTATGCACTCACAAAATACTCTAATGAAACAGTAGACTTGTATTAATTCTGTGAAAGGGTTATCATTAGCATATTCTCGACTGTTTTTCATTATTTAGTTCTTTATTCTGGGAATTGCTGGTGAGCGGCTGACAAAGAGATTGCGTCATCAAAGCTTCAAGGCCATTCTCAGTCAAGACATGGGTTGGTTTGACCTCAGTACCAACTCCACTGGTGTCCTCTCCACTAGACTGGCAACTGATGCTTCACTGGTCAAAGGAGTAAGTTGTTGTTGCTGTTGTATTTTCTCCGCATGTAAATTAAAGTTGACTGTTTGTCTTCTCTTCCTCACTTGTTTCCTCTCCCCTCACTCATTGGCACAGTCCACTGGCATCAGGCTCGGAGTGGTGCTGCAGATATTGTTTGGGTTCATCGCTGCCCTTCTTATAGGCTTCACCGCCAGCTGGGAGCTCACATTAATGTTTATACTGGCCTTCCCCATCCTGGGTTCATTTGGCTTCTTTCAGGTCCGCCTGTCTGCTGGTCGGACACAGAAGAACAAGCGAAGACTAGAGGCCAGTGGGTCTTCAGTGGTGGAGTCTGTGAACAACATGCGCACAGTAGTGGGCCTTGGAGTGGAGGATAGGTTCTATAGTAATTACACCAACCTTCTTCAAGGACCTTTTGAGTGAGCATAGAACTGTGTGTGGTTGGATGCATGTGGGGAGTGGAAGTAGAGCATGTGTGGAGTGTGGTGTTGAGGTGGAGAATTGAATGGGAAAGATGGTGGCAGTTAATAAGAGTGTGGTGCTTAAGTATTGTTTCATTTTTCCTCTTTCTCATTTCATAGGGATAACATTAAAAGTGTGTTCCTGCAAGGTTTTGTCTTGGGTCTTTCCCAGTCCATGATCTTCTTCATCTATTCAGCTGGCTATAGCTTTGGTGCTTTCTTAGTAATTGAAGACAGGGCAACCTTTGACGAAGTATTTCGGTGAGCTTGTAAATGTTTTAACTACTATGTAATTTAATACCTCTTTCATTTCCCACCTCCATTTATATCACACTCATCCCCTCCCTCCCCTTTTACTTACTGGTGATGGACTGCTCACAGTGTGTTTGCAGCAGTGGTGTTCACAGCATTATCTCTGGGTCGTATTTCTTCGTTGGCTCCTGATGCTGCTAAATCCAAGTTGGCAGCTGCCAGGATCATGGGTTTACTTAACAGAAAGCCAACCATGGATGTAGTTGGTTCTGATGGATTGAAATTGGTACATCTATATTTGCATATATTTATTTATCTATAAAAAGGAGATGTTTGTCTGTCTTTATCTATGTATGTTTGTATCTTTTCTCTGGACAAACCTGGGGACATATTTCTCTGCAACTTGGCATGACTCTATTAAACATGGGCTACTTTTTGGGGGGCGAGTGGTGGCCCTGGTGGCAAAGACAAAATTTTCTATGAATTCCTATGGTGAAGTGGTTAAGGCAAAAGTCGGCCTAGCAGATCTCCTGGTTCAAACCCAGGACTGGGCTTTTTCCCCCTTCTTATTTATTCCCTCATTTTTTTCTCCTCCTTTTCTTCTTCCCCCGCCCCCCTCTTTTTTCTTTTCCTTCTTTCTTTCTTCCTCCCTTTTTTCTACCTTCCTCTCTTTGTTTTTCCTTCCTCCCTTTGTTCTTCCTTCATTTCTTCTTTTCTCCCTTACCTCATCTTCCCCTTTCTTCTTTCTTTTTATTCACCTTTTTTTTCTCCCAATTTCCCCCCCTTTTTTTCACGCTCCTCTTTTCCTTTCTTCCCCCTTTTATTCCCTATTCTTTTTTTCTTCCTTCCTTTTTCTCTTTCTCCCCTCTCCCCCCCCCCCCCCCCCCCCCCCCGTCCCCTTTTCCTTCCTAAATTTTTTTGGCCTTATGAAAATGTATAGGGTCACTACCGACCTCATTTGGCCACATGTCTTTCTGGTACATACATATGCAGCTAGCCACTATTCCCTTTCTCTCTCTCTGTCTCTCTCTGTCAAATTCCTTGCATGGCTTATTGAGTCCATATTGATTAGGCTTGGCTACACCATTTCTTTGTTTGTACATATTTTGGTATATGTATATTTGTGTGTGTATCCACTTTACCGCCAAAGCATCAAACAAAATGAAACTCTCTCTTCAGAGTAGATATATCCTGCACCAATAATGGTTTATAATTCATCATTTCCTGATGGCATGCTGGCCTAAAAACTTAGAATGAACCCTTGGTTCAAGAAACCTAAAATTACCATGCACACACACGACTCTTGGAGCATCATCGGTTGGATCCCACCTGGCTACACCTTTCTCTGGGTGTGTCAGGCTAAAAATAGTCTGGCTAAAAATTAATTTGTGCATGTTAGCTTGTGGGTATCCACTTTCTGACCAAAGCACCATACCAAAGGTAGCCTCTCTTCAGGATAGATATATCCTACACACTGAGAATGGTTTTAAACCCTTCTCCCCCCCCCCCAAAAAAAGAAGAAATTGGGCTTCTGGCTGCATCCTTTGTCATGGGCATGTGGTGACTAAAAATTCAACAAAAAGAGGTACTTATGACGAACCTTTGGACCTGATATCTAAAACTTTGCATGCATATACAGCATGGCTCTTGGAATGATGTGGGCTAGGTCTCACCTTGTTGCACCTTTTCCTCTGGAGGTTTCAGGTTATATATGCCAAAAATGCTACATGGCTAAACCCTTGGACATTGGTGGTCATGTCATATCCCGTGCAACGCCGGGTATATCTGCTAGTACATTATATTACCAGAAACTTCCATAAATATGTTGATTCGTTAAGTGCGTAATCTGTTTATAAACTAATCACTTTTCAACAAAATTGATCGCTGCTCCTTGCTACCAATCTTTTCCAGTAATGTAACGTGCAGTTCCAAGACAATAATGTTAGATTAGTTAGTTAGTTGACGACAATTATGTCAAAATACACTTCTAACATGTACATGTACAACATGTTTTAATATTTAATTGTCTGATATAAACACATTATGTTGCAGTTAACCTACCATCCCATCTCTTATTTCAGTACATTTTTCTAGTTACTTGATGTTTACTCTTATTTTTGCTGCATCAGCTATTTTACTTGGGTTTCATGTCACACCTCATGTCCTGTAATTCAAACACCAAATGAATTTTGAATGCATTGTATATGGAGGAGCCTCTAAAAGATAAGAAATCCTGAACAGTGCTTATTATTCATTGTAACCATGTAATTTTGTCTCTATTTTGTGTAATCTGCAGGAGAGCACACATGGGCTTGTGAATCTCAAGTCTGTCCACTTCAGCTATCCCTCCAGACCAGATGTGAAGGTGCTGCAAGGGTTGAGTGTGAACGTGAAACCAGGTCAGACACTGGCTCTGGTGGGACCAAGTGGCTGCGGAAAGAGCACTGTGGTCTCTCTCGTTGAACGTTTCTATGACCCCGCTCTTGGCTCTCTGGCCCTCGAGGACGCAGATTTGCGTGACCTCAACCTCAAGTGGCTCAGAACACAGATTGGTATAGTGTCGCAGGAGCCGGTTTTGTTTGATATTTCCATAGCAGAGAACATCCGGTATGGAGCTCTTTTCAGGGATGTCTCAGACGTAGAAGTCATTGAAGCTGCTAAGTCTGCAAATATCCACTCTTTCATTGATTCTCTGCCAGAAGTGAGTCTCCCACAGTAATATAGTTGCATAATAGCTGTACAACCCTTCCCCTCTTTGTGCACACAAGCTCACATTACTGTTCTACACAGGGCTACAACACTAATGTAGGTGCCAAGGGAACTCAGCTGAGTGGTGGGCAGAAGCAGCGCATAGCCATAGCCAGAGCTCTGTTGAGGGACCCCAAAATCCTGCTACTGGATGAGGCCACCTCTGCCCTGGACACAGAGAGTGAAAAGGTGGTGCAGCAGGCCCTGGATAAGGCCAGGGAAGGACGCACCACCATCATCATTGCTCACCGCCTGTCCACTATTTACAACTCTGATGTGATTGCTGTGATCCATAATGGGAAAGTAATAGAGTCTGGGACTCACTCAGAGCTGATGGCCAACGAAGGGGCCTACTACCACCTCAACACTGTGCAGCTGCAGGACATGGACTAGACGTGCCATCATACTAGACTGGCAATGACACTATTTTTTTTTTTTTTTTTTTTTTTTTTTTTTTTTCCGAGGATTGAATTGATTATATTCTAATTAGGTGTCTATAGCTTTACTAAACTGATTTCATTGATTATTAATTTAGTTTATATAAATTCACTTGCTTCCACCCATTTGGGTTATAATTTCCTGGACAATTTGCATGTGTACATACGATGTATTACTGTATTCAAAAATTGTATCTTGCACATGAAGAAAAGTGTTCTTGGTGGGTGGGTGTGGCTAAGGAAGTGATGCGCGCACACCCCCCCCCCCCCCCCCCCCCCCGAAACAGCTGCTGGTGTGGTCCCTGTAGATGGTAAACGTGCAGCAAGTTGGTGGAAGTATAACTGGAATGATTTAGTGTCGAGGAACTTGAAAAGTTGTAATTTCTCAGAGGACTGGCATGAACTTGCACACAGCCGGAGTTTATGGCGAAAAGTCATCCATGACCGTGTAGAGTCCTTCGATGTGCTTGCTGAGAAGGAAAAGATGACCAGAAGGAACAGAGAGAGGAGACAAGTGGATCCTGAGGTGGTATTACACTGTACCCATCCTGCACGTGTTTTTGTCACTGTGAATAAGGCTGGACTTAACTAACCATACACGCTAAAAACACATACTATCATTAAATTACATGTGTTACTTCTGCAAACAATTTTTCATTAACAGGGTCTTCATAACCATCAAAGACATACAAGAGATTACGTGCAACGTAACGTTTTGGCCTGTACCACTCCTACCACATGTGGCAAGTGGAGTGCATACAGCATATGGATGGATGGTGTGTGTCTATGTTGAGCTGTAGGTATGTTTGTGCCATCATTCTGGCCAAACCTAATGGACAGATTTCTCGGACACTTGATGTAGATTTAAAACATGGGCTTAAAAAAATACGGAATGTCAAGATGATAGCAGGAGAGGAAAAAAGCCAAAAATGGTACTTCAGCCAGACAAACCCTTGGAGCCACAGACCCATAACTTGTGTACAACTGGACCCTGGGAGTAACATGGGCTGGGTCCCACTTGACCACACCACTTTTTTTTGTGTATAAGGCTTAAATCGCCAAAAATGGAACTGGAAGAAAAAGCAAATATGGACTGTGCCTAAGTAGTTAGACCCATGAACCTATATATTTGGATTCTGTTTATTTGGGGAATGTTTAAACAAACTATTGCTAAGTGGTTACGGCAAGGGTCTATCAATTGGAAGCTTTCAGGTTCCACTTCTTCCTGATACATGTTTATCTATGTATTGTGGGTATCCACTTTCATCAAACCAAATGGGTATTTTGGCCAATAGTGTTGTTATTGACATTGTTGTGATATAATTATTGATAGCAACGATTGGGTAAGTTATAATGTCACATGTTGAATTTTATTGAATAGACAGAGAAAGAACCAAATTTGGCAACTTAACAGTTTTACAGTGGAGATTCTGCTGAGAGGGAGACTTTAATATTGAATTTAACCAAGGTGCTAATCAAGTAGTTCATAATCGGAGTAAAAAAATTAAAAAAAATTATTTTTGTGGAAAACGTAGTTGTAGAGGTAAGTTGTAGGGAAACAGGTTAGTTAATTTGCGAACTGCTGGCTAATTAGGGGGTTGTAAATGTTTACCTTGAGCACTACATGTGAGGTCATCTATTATTAGCTACTTATTGAAATTTTTGTGATTGACTAGCCATGCAGATGAGGAAGTTGGTGCAGGGTTGTGTGGTGTTGCTACCACCCAAAGCACTTTAGCCCCAGAAACAACAGTGACACTCAGTCAAGAGTTGTTCTTTTCATAAAAATGGGTAAGGTAAAAACAAAGATAACACAAGGATAAAGGGAACCTACACAGCAGACCAGAAACAAAACAGGAATTGATGATAAACCACATTCCTCGCTCCTTAAACACGAGGGTCATCAATAATGCATATAAGATTAAATACACAGGATAATGTTCCATACAATAGTTCAAGGTTTCACAGTTTAGGCCATTAGTTGTGGACAGGATAGCAAAGTCGATTTGGTGGCTGCCAGTCGTATGTTGGGTATCTTGGCTCTGAAGTATCAACTATAACAGGCTGCCCAGGTTGAGGTGTAGAGAATCCACAATCTAAGGGTTCTGGATCTCCGATACTGCTGCTAGGGGCTACAGATGGTAGAACATGGAAATCAAAGGATATTGACACTGGACTGCAGGAATTTGCACTTGGTCCACTTTATGTGAATACTATATAACAGATGTTGCAAAACTTCCTCAAGATTGTCCAACTGCTTCTGATCTGTCTAGCCGTTAATGATAATGTCATCAATGTAGCAAGGCACTCCATCGATTCCCTGAAGGATAGTCCATAGTCTTCAAAATTGCAGGAGCTGAAGCGATACCTAAAGGATGTCTTATATATTGATACAACCCCTTGTGAGTGTTAATAGTGAATAATTTTCTTGTAGTCTTCATCTAACAACTGATTTGGGTTTACAGAAATGTTGTAGTACCCACGCAGGCGGAGACATCTATCACACTTCAAGACTGCAACAATAGGGGCAGTCCACTCACTGTATATTGTTTTCTCTATCACACCCTTAGCCTCTAACCAATCTAGCTCACTCATGACACGTTCCCTCAGAGCAAAGAAGCGTTGAAGCTAGCATGTCAAAGGGAATGCTGTTTACCAACACAGAGTTTAAACCGTTCAAGATAGGCAGTGATCGGCTCATCATCAGGGTTGAATTCATGTAAACCACCTGATTGTGGCATTAGCCATTTCTATTGATAGCGAAATTTAAAGAATAAGAATATCCTGGCCTTGTCCTCCTTGTCTCAGTTGTGGTGTCGTTACCACCAAAAAAAAAAAACTTTAGCCCCAGAAACGGAACTGTGGCATTCAATCAAAATTTACTCTTTTTTTAAAAAATGGGTAAGGTTCAAATAAAGATAACACAAGAATAAAAGCGAGCCTGCGCAGCAGACTAGGAACGAAACAGGAAATGATGATATACTACAGGTTGTTCGATTGGTGCCATTGAACTCATAGCAAAAAGCCCAACAGATTGTGATACAGGGTGAATTGCAGACGCTGCAATTGTGAGCCAAGATTTGAAGGTTTTCATGCATCACTATATCCCAGAACAGAGACCTATTGTACAAGGATGGGCATGGCTACACTACTGCATACTTAAAAAGTCTCACTACTTGTCATGAGACTCAGGGTTTAATTTTACCCCATCTTTCACAAATCACAAAGCTTTGCATGGTTATGCTTTCTTGATTCATAATATTCATATTTACTGCCATGAAGTCACTTCTAAAGTTGAGTGAAGGTGAACATAGACACAGAAAATCTTTTTGTTGACGCCAGCAAAGAAATTGATCAACTCAGAATTAACATGGTAATTAAATGCCCATCTCCTGATGCTGTCAATCTCATTGGTGAGGAAGAATACCAACCTGAGAGTAATAACTCATCAACTTCAACACCTCACTTATTAAAGAAACATTGTAGAATAGCAATATATAAAGTTAAATTTAAGCTTGAGTAGAAGGAATCATTTCCAGTTTGTTTAGTACCATGTATTGCTTATAAATTTCACTGCATACCTTGTGAAGGAAATGTTTCCTGTCATCAGTATATGTTGGCAAATGAAGAGAAAAATTAAAAAACAAAAAAAAAACAAAAAAAAAACACTGTAGAAGAGACTCCCACAAACCAAATGAAGTTATGTTGAAGAAACAGACCACATTAAAGGCCTTTCAACAAAGTTTTATTTGATGCTGACAGTCAGAAAAGAAATATTCAAAAGGCAAAAATGATTGTGAGAAAGTTTATTGTGAAATAATACCTACCTCTTTTGCCAGCACCAGATTGTCTTGGTTCTCTCTTCAAAGAAATCTTCCCTGACAGCAAAATTACGAAATCATCAGCAAGCAGAAGAAAAAAAAACATGGCAATTCTAAAAGAAAGAAAGAAGATCATCAAACCAGCTGAAAAAACTCCATGAACTATTGATGGAAGCCTTTTAAGGTTGACAACATGATGGAGCTTGATTTATTCTTTGGTTCTGTGAACACCTCAGTGTATCTCAAGATGGGTGCCAGTGAGCAACTACTACTTGCAGAAGTTTTATACAACCAGCTCAGAATTCTCAACTATCATCCTGATGTGCTTGTCAAAAACTCCACAGGTAAGAATGCCAAGAGGAGACAGATAATGGTTCAGCTTGTCAAAGTTAGTCTCGTGAAAGCGAACACCCATGCAGTCTGAAATGGTCTAAGTGGATCTCTGGCAACCTAGAGATGGGAGTTGCACTGTTTCTTGAGAATAACCTCGGTTTCTTGAGAATAACCTCGGTTTCAAGTGTCAACTGGTCTGATACTTCAAGATATCCTCTTACGATCAGATGAAGATGATTTATACAGATACCAGTAAATAGCATCAGAATCACCCAGCATGCCTTGCAAGGAGAGGGACCTGGAATATGTGACTGACCAGCTTTACATGTGTCTTGTAATACTTTCTCAGTTAACATGAAACCACTGTGGAGTTAATATTTTGTATCAAGGGTACATCCATAATCTTGGGCATCTTGCAGTAAAATAAATGTCAAAGTTTCAGTACACTTATTGTACCACTTGCACTCCAATCAACAAGTTTATGAGGAAATGGCATATGGCGCATTCTTGTATGCACTGGTACCCATAGAGACATCATGTCATTTTGACCTGACTAAATCTGCATAAGACTGGATCTTCTCTGCAACAAATTACAGTTGCCAATGTAATTCCATTATATATAATTTGCAAGTATCTGTCTGTAAGTAATACCATACCTCCCAAATGGAGATTCCAATCACCACAAACTTTTTGCAGTCTATTTGAGGTTGCGCTGGAAGTGCATAGATTAGGGTTCATCTTTGGGAATCCTCTGTGAGAAAAAAAGAACTGATTCAAATTTTTCTATATATATATATATAAAAAAAAGCCTAAGAAACCATAATGAATTGATTAAGGCACAGGCCTCCCAATCTTAAAGATGGTGGTTTGTATTCTGGACTAGGCATTTTCCCCCCTTAATTTTTCCTATTTCCACCACCTTTTTTCTTCTTTCTTTTCCTTTCATTCAAAAACAACAACAAAACCCTTTATATAGCTAATACATTAAGCTAACTGAAAAGGTTTGCTACTGTAGGAGGTCAAAGGCCAACCGAAAACCAACCATCAGGCGAGGTTTTAACTAGTATGAAATAGACTGCAGTTACAACTCCACTCAGCATTTGAAAAACCATATACTCACAGGATAGATGCAGAGACACATTTCCAACACAATATAACCATGGCATACTCTGCTATATTACACATACATGCGCGCACGCAGGCAGGCACGCATGCACGCATACACATGTGCAAGCATGCATGCATGCACACATGCACACACACACTTTCTCTCTCTCTCTAGTGTCACATTCAGAATAAAACTAACTTCTTAGAACAATTTCATTCTTAAATGAGAGTATCACAGCATGTGATCAATTATTAATTAATGGTTAGAACAGTTCAAAATTCATATCGCAACAACAGTCGCACACATCAATTGTAAAATTTAAATTTTTCTATAATTCACGATTTTCCCCCTGTCTGTCTGTCTGTCTGTCTGTCTGTCTGTCTGTCTGTCTGTCTGTCTGTCTGTCTGTCTGTCTGTCTGTCTGTCTGTCTGTCTGTCTGTCTGTCTGTCTGTCTGTCTGTCTGTCTGTCTGTCCGTCTGTCCGTCTGTCTGTCTGTCTGTTTTGTGCATGCAATTTAACTCCTTCCAACTTCTAGAGGGATCTCAAAACTTTCAGGGATTGATTAGGGCACATCACTGCACAACTTCATGAAAGTTTTATTCAGATTGGGTATAATTTTGTCAATGGGTGAAGTTTGGTGACATGGAACACTAATAAATGACCAAGTTCAATTAAATTTGGCATTTATTAATTGCATCATATCTGTTTGATTAATGAGATTAGTGTCAATAATACCAATATATTACATTACACTAAAATTATCAACAACTAATCTGTTTATGGACATCCATGAATTAACCATGAATACTATTTGATTGTATCTGCAATAAACTTGGTATGTCAGAGTGCAGTGATAGAAGCTATGGAATATACTGCACTCAGAATAACAGGATGATATTCACCAATATTAGCTTGCAATTATGCCGTGTGCATGTCATTTGTGTATTAATTAAAGGAAGTCACCTGCCCTGGAAGTAACTATCATTACAGCAACTAAAGCTGGAAATTTGGCAATTTTGGAGCAGAGAGTGGAAATGAGCAGCATTGAATGATCATAGCAACATTGATCCTAGAAGTAGGGATTTTTCCAGTTCTTAATTAAGTAGTTCAATAAATGTATGATACCCAGTAGGACATCCACCACTACCCAGGCTATGGACATTATCCTTCCAATTCGCACTTTTCTCCGGAGCTTCAAAATTACATGTGATAGCCGCAACTCCTAAAATTTATATCGGCTTGGCTGGAGTACTACTTCAAAATGAAATTCATAAAACAATGAAACCATAAAAATGAAATTCCTTCGTGTATAAACCGTTGGAGGGTGTGGCTATTTAAGCCAGATAGCTACTTTCAGTGTCAGGACATCGGGAGTAATCATTTTCAAAACATATCTGACAGTCACCCTTAAAAACGTGCATTCAGTGCTGAGTGAGTTCCTTGCTACATTCGGCACACTTCAGCTAGTGTTGCTGGCTTGTAGTTCATTGGGCTCACACTTCCCTGATTTTAGTATCCCCAATTGCTGCTGGAAGGGAGATGGCAATTCCAGGTCCCTGTAAGGCGGAACCAAGAATGTTTTGCTAATAATTATCGTGTTTTCCCCCCCCATAGCAACTAACAGTGAAGGTAAGATGTACTCTGTATCTGTCTCAGTGGAGGTTGGATCTCGAGCTAATGGTAGTGTTGTAAGCGGTAAAGCTGACACATTATTTGGAGATGAGGTTCAGTTGCAGCATGGAAATGAGAGAAAATTGGGGGAGGACGAGTGGAATGAAAATACTGGTGAGAAGGACAAAGATGAAGGATATGAAGAAGCATCCAACATAATTGGGTGAGTGGGTCTGTGTCAGTGAATTCTGTGGTGGTGTGTGTCCAGTGAGCTCTGTGGTCACTGTGGTCACTGTGGTCACTGTGGTCACTGTGGTCACTGTGGTCACTGTGGTCACTGTGGTCACTGTGGTCACTGAGTACAAGCTGGTATGCATTCAATAGAACTTAATTTTTTTGTTCCTGTTCACTTCTCCAGTAGAAAAAAAGTTTAAAAAACTCTCAGTATTCACTTTTTTCAATATTTCATGCACTAGCCAATTCCTACTAAAGTGTTGTTCCTACTTATGTTACTTCATGGGAATTTCTTTAAGGAGTCAGATTTAGCTGTATGATTCATAAGGAGAATAGAAGCATTCCTCTAATCACACTGAAAATAGTTGGAATATATTGTCCTGTGCCAACCACAAGAGACACAAACCCAATAATAATCGATATCTGAACATTAAGTGCTAGTTAGCTGATGTAAAACCAGGTTCATTCAATAAATTTAGTAGTAGTAGTACACACACACACACACACACACACACACACACACACACACACACACACACACACACACACACACACACACACACACACACACACACACACACACACACACACACACACACACACACACACACACATACTAGCAGCATATACTTGGCCAATTTCGACATGAAACATTATAGAAGCCACTAAAATTTCGACCTGGTTGGTCCTTTAATTAGCTTTTGACAGCCAAAATAACTTCCTATGGGCTTGGCTGATACCAAACCACACCCACTGCTACACATACATGCAGTTTTTAATGCTAACCAAATTATTTGAACTCCATATACCAAATTTCAACCTGATTGGTCCATAAATAAGTTTTTAGTAGGCATAATTATGTCCTATGGGTGTGACAATGACCAGACCACACCCATTGACACAGGATTAATAATACTCACCTAGTTTTTTTTGAAACCTCATTCCAAAATTCAGTCTGGTTTGTTGTTGGATTAGCTTTTATAGGCAAAACAACTTCCAGTGTGTGTGACTTATGGCCAAACCACACCCATATGTGATTAATGAATCTTTCCCGGGTATTTGTAGACCACGCACCAACTTTTTGCCTGAATGGTCTCTAAATAGCTTTTTCAAAGTCAAAATAATATCCTGCAGGTTTAACTATAGCATAACCTCACTGATTTCCATGCCCACATGAGTTTAATAATGCTCACTCGGATTATTATAGATCACATGCTAAATTTCAGACTTTTGGGTCCCAGTGTTTGGCCGTGATGCCTAGACACATACATACAAACATGCATGCATACTTATAAAACAAAATGTATATTAAGATGTATTCGTGGATCTAACTCCTTAGGTACAATCTTTATTCAGAAGTTGTTTTTTTTTTTAATTTGCCTTTTTCTCTTTACAAACCAATGGGAAATAGTGCAGCAAGGAGAAATACTGCCCATGTTACTCCCAAAGTCAATTGGTGTATGCATACCATGTTTAAGTCTGTCAATCCAAGTGTTAGTATGGCCAAAGTACTTTTTTGTGGCTTTTTTAGGCTTGACATGGACAGAAATGGATGTGGTCATATACATATAGTTTAAAAAATTCCCCAGATTGTATTGATTCCAATTTATGTATGGGTTCAATGGTCTAACTCCTTAGGTTCAAGTGTTTTTGCTGACATAACATTTTATGCATTTTTAGCCTTACACAAGAAAAGGAAGAGGTGTGGCCAGGTGGGACCCAGTCCATGTTACTCCCAGAGTGAAGTTGTATATGCATACCAGTTTTAGATCTGTAGCTCTGAGCTAAGTAAAACTCTTATTCACATGTAAACTTTACAACACATTGAACTAAGCATAGCAGTGAACACATTGAACTAAGCATAGCAGTGAACACAATGACGAAGCATAAAGGTTAAAGTTTATTAAACGGTTCAGTTAAATATATGACAATCTTCCCAGCTAGTAGAAGTATGCTCCACTGGAGTTATCAAAGCCATACCTCACAGGAGCTCGATGCTCTCTTACTGAAAATTTTATAGGGAGTTGAGCTGGAATTTGGACTGTCATTGCCTCTGGAAGAGGAGTGGGTTCAGCCATGGGTGACATCTCAACTTGCTGGTCATTTATGGCTTAAGGAGTGTGTTGGTCTGTCGATGGCTCTTGTACGATCTCTTGACCACCAAGACCACAGGGAGTTATATGGTTTAATAATACCCTCAGACAGTTGCCTTTTTTTTCAGCATTGATAAAAGCCCTACCTGTGTAAGAGAGTACCATCTTGACTTTGTGGCAATTGGATGGCAATCCTTTGAGAGGTTTGAGAAGAACCTGGGTGGTTCTTTTGCTACTGGCTTTAGACTACATGAGGTTTGAATTTTATTCACATTAAGCCACTCCAGGGCACCACCAAATTCAATCTTCATGCCTTTGTGCTGTCGCATAGAGGCTGAGGGAGCTGTGGCTGAACCCACTCCTCTTCCTGAGGCAACGACAGTCCAAGTTCCAGCTCAACTCCCTGTAAGATATTCAGTAAGAGAGCATCGAGCTCCTGTGAGGTATGGCTCTTGTACGATATCTTGGACACCAGGAGCAGGAACCAGACCACAGATTGGTACTGTATCTTCCTGTCCATTTGGGAACCTGATGTGGGCATAGTGAGGATTGGCTTCGATCAATTCGACTTCATCGACCAGGGGCTCAAACTTGGATTGCCTGACAGAACTTCGAAGGAGGGCAGGTCCAGGAGCAGCAAGCCAAGTAGGAATGGCCTTACCAGTTGCTGAGTGGCATTGAAAACAGAGAAACCTCACATGAGGGAATACATTTGTGGCCATAGACAGCAGGGACCAGATGGAGTGCAACACATCCAAGAGGACAGTTTCCTAATGTTCAAATGTTAGACCTTTGGTGTGGAGACTAGGAGAGTTGCCTTCCATATGATGCTGTTATACCTCTCACACTGTCCATTCCTTTGAGGGTTGTTGGGGGTCGTGCGGCTTGTAGCAACCCCAACTCCAGAGAAATATGCTTGGTGCTCTCTTGCCATGAAACCAGGTTCCTTGTCTGAATGCACATAACCTGGAAGACTAAATATAGAGAACAAAGAGGAGAGGTGTTTAACAACAACAGATGCACTCACATCTGTGCAGGGAAAGGCAATAGGAAAATGAGAATATTCATCCACTACTGTCAGGAAATAGATATTCTTGGTCAAAGATTTGAGAGAACCTTTGAAATCGAAGCTAATCCTTTCTCATGGTTGAGTGGCCTTAATCAGATTAGCTTCATCCAGTCAAAAGAAATTAGGCTTCAACTTTACACAGGCAGGGCAGAATTATCAGACTCGTTTCACAGCATCCACTGAGTAGGAAAATTAAGAGTCCGTACAAAATGAGCCAAGCAGACTATTCCAGGATTGCATAGAGCTTAATTAATACAAGAGAGAGTGTTAAGGTTGGTGGCATTACAAAATGCTCTAGTTAGGGTATCAGCTGTTGAATTGTCTCTGCTAGGTTGGTAAATGATGCATAATTGAAACAGGCTAGTTCCATGTGCCATTGTTGTATCTTTTCATTCCTTTATCATTCCTTTTCCATGGTTATCGAACATGTAGGCGACTGAATGCTGGTCAGTGATCAGTGTGAAGTACCAGCGAGGTAGTGATGCCAGTAGTCCAAGCTTTCCACAATTTTTGCTGCCTCCTTGTCAACAGCTACATGTCTGGTCCCAGGGCCATGGAGTGTTCTGGCGAAGAAAGCAACTGGGTATCCACATTGTGGCAATGTTTCAGCAAGGGAAAACTCTGATGCATCTGTCTCCACTGTAAATGGGATGGTTTCATCGATTAAAGTGACTACTGCACCAATCTTCTTCTCTCGTATTGTACTATACATCCAGGCAGCCATTTGCCAGCCATGATCTACTGGTAAGTTTATTGCAGAGGAGATGTTGCCAGCCCCCATTAGTGCATGCAGTGTGCAAATCTACCTATCCCCGTGAGTAGATGATTCAGGTGAACAGCCTCCATTCTTTTCAGCTTCAGACAGGGGGGTTTGTCCGACGGAGATAGGACAAAATTATGAAGTGGCGTTTGTTTGGCTGCCCATGTGTCCTCCCACTTCTTTTGCATCCATGATTGCCATGTCTCTCCTTCACCAATGGACTTTACAATTCCTCGTATGACAGATCTGAAAGGTCTGTGGGATCTTAACCGCTGCGGCTCCTCTTCCTCACTCATTACAATAGTGTGTAGGGGGTGGTCAGTCGAGGCAAGTGCATGGCGACATAGCAACAGTGTTGCCCCCTCTTGATGAATGGAGCTTGGCTGGATATCTGCAATGACTAGGAGCTGGTCTATGGGTGTTGCACACAAGCAGACTGTGATAGTTCAGAGGCAGTTGTTTATAGCACATCAACGAGTCGCGTATGTGCGCTTCGGCACCATGAGGCAGCACAGTACTCAGCTGGTGCATACACTAATGTCAGAGCTGTGGTGTATAGTACTTTGGTACTTGCACCCCAGGTGGTGCCGGCTAAGCACCAGAGAAGTGCAGAGCGTGATGACACTTCCCCTCTGAGTCCTTCTAGATGTTTTCTGAAGGTGAGAGAGCGGTCCAGTTTGATTCCCAGGTAGGTGGGACTGGGTTCAAATGGAAGACTGTTTCCATTCAGCTTGATGTTTAGTTTGCGGGAAGCTTCCTTGTTTTAAGTGGAAAGAGGATGCGACAGATTTTGCTTGGCTGAGGACAAGCCTCCAGCATGCCATTGGATTTCACTTTCTGGTAGGCACATGCTCAAGACCACCCAGGGGGTGTCATGCCTGATGAATGTCGCTATGCCATGCTTGCGGCTGGCGGTATGGGCAGCTAGTTGGTATTGTGGAATCTTTAGCCCAGCAGGTGACGTGTGGTGCATTTCTTGGAGAAGGATTATTACTGCGTGATGTTCTAGGGCAAGCTTCCACACTACATCTTGTTTCAACCTCATTAGGCCTTCCACGTTCAGCTGGAGGACAGGCACTCCATCATCCTTGATAGCTTTTTGCTGCCCGCCCTGAGAAGGGCGCCATGTGAGGATCGGGAGTGCTATCCACAGCTGATAATTTTGTAGGTTGCATGATGTATAGTACAGATTTAGCAAGTTTCATTTCTCAGTATATGCTGATACTTACAGAGGTTGCATGATGTATAGTACAGATTTAGCAAGTTTCATTTCTCAGTATATGCTGATACTTACAGAGTTGACCAAGGAAAGGTACTTGCTTTCAACTCCACTGCGCCGATGATTTCAAGCTTCAGGTTCTCAAATGCTTCAGCAGCTTCCTTGGAAAGGGGAAATGATTTGGGATTAGATAATAGTCTAATTTTGCCTAAAAATCCATAAAGCCAGTTGGAGTAGTGGGAGAAGAAACCTTGACTCGGTTGAGAGCTGCCTTGTTGTTTGGAAGTGGTAGCTCTTGTAAAGGATGAGTTCGCTCTAAATATGGCTTCAGCTGGTTATGGAAGACGGTGTATCCCAGGAGATTGATTAAGTCAGTAGAGATAACTGAATTTTTCTCATTGAAAATGAGATTGTGCCTTTTTGCAACTTCCTGAAACTTTTGAAGATTAAAATCGTGCTCCTCCTGGCTGTTTCCAGCAATGGTGATATTATCAATGTAAGCAAATGTATTCTTTAAGTTGATGTTGTCAATGATATCATTGGTGATATGCTATAACACTGCCAGTCTATTGGTTATTCCAAAGGGGACTCTACAAAACTGATACAGCTTCAAAAGCTGTGAATGCCTTTTCTTCTTGCCTTATGGGGATCTAATGGTAAGCTGACTTTAAATCAAGGGTGCTGAAAATGTTATGACCTGCCAATGTTGTGACCATGTCATCAATCCGAGAAAGTGGGTAAGCATCAAGCAAATTGTATCGGTTAACCATACAAAAATAATCGATGCATAACCATTGCTTGTGAGCATCAGGTTTGACCACTACTACTATGCCCTCCACGGGGACTTATTTGGTTCAATAATACCCTCCGACAGTAGCCTTTTAATTTCAGCATTGATAAAAGCTCTATCTGTTTAAGAATACAGTCTTGACTTGTGGCAATTGGATGGCAATCCTTGGAGAGGTTTGAAAAGAGCCTGGGTGGTTTTACTACTGCTATTCTTTGTTCAATGTGTTGTAAACTAAGCTAAGTAAAACTTTTATTCACATGTGGACTTTACAACACATTGAAGAAAGCATAGCAGTGAACACAATGACAAAGTATACAGGTTAAAGTTCATTGAACGGTTCAGTTAAATATATGACAAGCTCCAAAGGTTTTCTGGCTAAAATATCATTTTGGTTTGTTCTCGTTACTGTGTTAACCATTTTCCGTATTTTTTTTTAGCCCATATTTTAAGTTGGATCAAAACTTATCATCATGCCAAATTTCAGAGAAATCCACACACAAGTTTGGCCAGAATGATGGTACAGAAAGACACACAGACAGACATCTCCATATATGTATATATATATATATATATATACCCGGCGTTGCCTGGCCAATGTCAACATGAAACATAGAAGCCACTCAAATTTCGCCTGGTTGGCCCTTTAATTAGCTTATGGCGGCCAAAACTACTTCCTGTGGGTGTGGCTAATACCAAACCACACACATTGTCATGCCCCTATGTTGTTAATAGTGCTCACCCAGTTACTTGGACTCCATATGCTCATTTTCAGCATGATAGTCCATAAATGAGTTTTTGGCAGGCATAATGATGTCCTATGGGTGTGGCAATGATCAAACCACAACTATTGACAAATACACATATAATTAGTAATGCTCACCCAGTTGCTTGGAAGTCTCATTCTAAATTTCACTCTAGTTGGTCTTTCGATTGGCTTTTAATAGAAAACACAACTTCCAGTAGGTGTGGATATGGCTAACCATACTCACATTTGGTTAATGCTTTCCTGGGTCTTGGAAACCACACGCAATTTTTTTTGCCTTATTGATCTTTGATTAACTTTTTCAGCCAAAATAACATCCTGAGGGTATGGCTATAGCAAAAATACACCCACTACAATACCCACATTTGTTAAATAGCGCTTACCCGGGTTCTTGGAGAGTACATGCCGAATTTCAGCCATTTTAATCCAGGTGTTTAGCAGTGATGCCTGGATAGACATACTTACGAACTAAAATATATATTAAAGTGTGTTCGTAGATCTAACTTTTTAGGTCGAAGCGTATTTCAGAAGTATTTTTTGTGGCACTTTTTCGCTTTACACACCAATGGGAAGAGGTGTAACCAAGAGGGATTCTGCCCATGTTTCTCCCAAAGTCAAGTTGTGTATGCATACCATGAATTAAATCTGTTGCTCCAAGAGTTTGTTTGGTCAAGGTAATATTTTTGGCCTTTTTATTTTTTTTATTTTTTATTTTTTTGCCCTTTTTTTTTTTGGCCTTTTATTTGGCCTGACTTAAAAACAGAAATGGCTGTGGTCATAGACACGTACTTAAAACTTTCCCCAGATTATATTGATTCCAAATGCATATGGGTTCATGGATCTAGTTCCCTAGGTTCAAGTGTTTTTGTTGAAATACCATTTTTGGCATTTTTAGCCTTACACAGGTTAAGAAAGAGGTGTGGTCAAATGGGACCCAGCCCATGTTACTCCCAGAGTGAAGTTGTATATGCATACCAAGTTTTAGATGTGTAGCCCCAAGGGTTTTTCTGGCCAAATACCATTTTTGGTTATTTCTTGTTACCATGGTAACCAATTTACGAAAAAATTTAGCCCATGTTCTCAGTTGGGTCAGAACCTATCATCATGCCAAGTTTCAGAGAAATCCACTGATAGGTTTGACCAGAATGATGGTACAGACATACAGACAGACACACAGACAGACAGATATCTCCTTTCATATATATATATATATATCAAGACTCAAGTTTATTGGAACTGTATAGCACAACACAATCATGTTAGCTGGCTGGTATTAATTACTGTGATGTTTGATGTTGAACTTTTGGGTTAACATCATGCTCATTGCATTGGAATGAATGGTGGCAGATGAGGAGCATAACAATGTATATAGTTGCTAGGATAGATTGTTTATTGCATTGAAGATTGCTGAGAGATATTATGATGTGAAATTACTGGGGTAGCATTGTTTATGGGTAGCATTGTTTACTGCACTGAAGATGATTAGCTAGAAAATATCTGCAACTACTAAGCAAAAAATTATGGACACTGCATTAAAGCTAGCTGAATGGGATGGGGAAACATTTTGATGTAAACAATTACTAATTGTGAGGATTACGAAAGTTACTGTGTGTGCTGTAGGTAGGAGTAGAACACATTCCTGAAAGTTGGGGTCCATGTGTTGTTGTTTTTTGTGTCTGTCCAGCTATGTTGAGAGTTTGTAGTTGTATTTGATTCTACTCTGTTGCTTCAATTAGTTGTGATCAAGTAGTTCCATGTCAATTAACTGTCTTCAGTCTTCAACCAACAGGTTATCTTTATCTTTATCCCATCACCGTCATGTTCAATAATTTAATTCATCTTCCATATCTTCTACCTGTGTATCTATGTAAGAGTTATTTATTTATGGCCACCATGTACCTACTAAATTCCCTCCACATATCAGCTCTTATGTGTGTGAAACCTTCTGGAGTTAGTTGCTATATCTTAAGCATGGGAATATTTTTTAGAT
The DNA here is from genome assembly GCA_963969325.1 of Lycopodina hypogea. Taxonomy (NCBI): domain Eukaryota; kingdom Metazoa; phylum Porifera; class Demospongiae; order Poecilosclerida; family Cladorhizidae; genus Lycopodina; species Lycopodina hypogea. Next base: position 2,028,327 of record OZ017787.1, read on the forward strand.
TGATGGGCACAACCTAATTTGATTAAATCTGTAAAATAGTATCTTTGAAGAAAAAAATATCAGGCTCTAACTTATGACAGTATTTAGCACTGTTTTGTAAATTAGACTGTAGCTATAAGTTCTTCTTTTTTTCCCCAAAATTCATAACATTTAAAAAAATTATGAATCCATTCTCAATTTTTATAAGAATTTAATTAATAAATGATTTGCAATATAGCCCCTCAAACAAATTTAAAAAGATTTCCCAGGAAGAAACTAAATCTATGCACTCCCAGAGGTACCCTAAATGCACTGTAAAAATTTCATGTCGATAGGAATTCCTGCTTAGGAAGAAGAGTTATACTTAGGAGAGGCAGATACTTGCGAACCTTATATATATATATATATATATATACAGTGATAGTCAACATTTCATTTATGCAAAGAAGTGCAAAAAGAAAGTACAATCCCCTTTCACTCCTTACCAGTTGTTTGAAAATTTATGGTGCCACATTTGTGAATAAGTGGTGTAATTAAGTATTGAATGTAACTGATGTATTGTTCCAAATGGAAACTAGATGAATTTTAAATAGACCCAATACTAATTCTTTATAATTAGAGTTACAGTGTTATGCACAATACATCTATGTCACACTAAACTGCTTATATTCCATATTCAAGAAAGTGTATGCAAGATAGCTTGTAGGAATTTAATTATTTTATTCTCTGTGATAATTTTGACTTGTTCTGTACTGATTCTCTTCTCCAGGAAGGACAAGATGAAAAGCGTAAAAGTCTGGACTCTGGTAAGAAAAAAAATTCCCTTTCTTCTCTTTCCATTGTTTCTCTCTCTCCTTCTCTTCCCTCTGTCCTCCCTTTTTTTTGTTCTTCCTTATGTTTAGTACACTCTCATGTCTTCCTTTTCTCTCTTTACCAATTAATTACTCATAAGTAAATAACTGCAACTGTCACTTTTACCATCTAGTTCAGGTACTCAGACTGCTGGGACAAGTTGATGATCCTGGTTGGCATTATCATGGCAGTGCTCTCAGGACTGGCACTTCCTGGTCATGTAATCCTCTTTGGCTCTGTCATCAACCAGTTTATCTACCACTCCATTGTTATAAGCAAAGATATCTCCCTCAGTAATGACAGCTTCACCTCTATAGCTAATGTATACGCCTCCACTATGAACACCAGTTGTTCTGTGTCTCTGCTTATTGAAGGAACGCTCTTTAATGATGTTGAAGAAACTGCTAATCTTCTGTGTGATTCCCAATCTGGTGATGTGTTTGCTGAAGTTATAGCTTTTGCCTGTGACCCCAATTATCAACTACAATCTGAAATTCATTTATTTTCCATTATTTATGTGGGTATTGGTGTATCTGTGCTTGTGACAACATTCTTTGCCAATATATTCTTCAATATCAGTGCGTACCGACAAACAAGGCAGATTCGTCTTGCTTTTTACCATTCAATGCTCCATCAGGAGATCGGCTGGTTTGATGTGAATGGTGTCAACCAACTTAGTTGTCGACTGACAGAGTGAGTACATGTAGGTATGATTGATAGAGGAAGAGTAGTAGAATATATATGAGATGTGTGGAAGATGGGAGAGAGTTGGGATGAAAATAGGTATGGTGTAGGAGGGGAGAGTGAGGAGATGAAAGAGATGTAGATGGGGATAGGTGATTAGTGGAAGTGAAGAGGATGAGATGATGAATGCTATCTGTTATTTTAAACAAATGATTATATTAGATTTACTTGTGAAAAAGGCGAGCTTAAATGACTGCTTTTACACAACCAGTGATCAGGTTAGACATCTATCTTGATTCCAATGAGATATGCCTATGATGGTACTGCACAAAATTAGTGAATGATTGGTGATCATATCTGAATTGGTGAAGCATCATCAACTGATGATCCATGATATTTAATGTTTTCTTCCCCCCTCCCTCCTCTTGGCCATTCCCTTTGCAATGGAAAAGATATGGAAAAAGTGGTGATCTGTGTATAAAATTATCCCTCTTTGGCCACACCCATTGAGGTGGAAAAGTTGGAGAGAGAGGGAAGAAAGGATAGAGGAATAAAAGATAGAACAAACACAAAAAATTTGATCAATCATTTGAACTCAGGACATCAGAAGCAAGAGCCAAAGTCCCAATTGATGAGATTGTGTTTGCAAACACACATGTACACACTGACCCTTAAGTTTTCTAATTCCTGAATACAAGAATATGTAGCTGAAGCTAACATCACATATTAAGTTGCAGGCCTCAATGGCATGTGACGAAGTGCCATTGCAGATCAGAAGCTAGCTTCTGTTACTTTTAGCATTGACTGGTATAGTGTAATCTAATGGCTGAAGTTCATTTTGAGGATCAAATAACTGAATTGCACTCCCTGGCTGAAAAGGGGAAAAAAAAGAAAGAAGCATTGCCAGAATAAAATGGTCATCAAGTAATAGTACATGCGTGTGTGCATTCATGCATGTTTGCATACCAATTGAAATACACTCTTGGGTAGACACATACTGCACCAAAGATGGATTTTATCCCCAAAATGTGGAATCTTGTCTGTATTTGGGGCAAGAAATATCAAAAATGATACAACAAATACTTGGACCTAGAACCTAAAACTTGGCACACACACATTATGACTTAGGCAGAGATATGGGTTGGGTCACACCTGGACACACCACTTTATCTAGTTTTATCAGGCAAAAAAAAAAGCTTTTATGTATATGCATATGTATGTTTTTATGTATTTTGGAAATGAAATCCACTCTTCAGCACAGGTACATGCTACACCAACCGTGAATGATGGCTTTTAACCTGGCTAAACATTCTTATGGGTGTGTGTAGCTCAAAATGCCAAAAGTGTATTAGGAAAAACCCTTGGATCTAGAGATCTAAAACTTGTCATGTTCATAAATAATGACTCTGGGAGTGACATATTAGGACCCAACCATGCTGGGCATATATGGCTAAAAAAATACTCAGGACATACCATTGGACATGAGCTGGGTCACACTTAGCCACACCACTTTCCTATTAAATTGTGCTATACAAATTGAACCAACTCTTCATGACAGAAACATATTGTACTGAGGATAGTTTTTAGACCAAAAATTTTGTATCACTAGGCCACACCTCTTTCTGTGGGGGGGGGGGGGGAATCAGGCCAAAAATGATGCAATCTATTTTTTTTACTGTTGTTTCATGGATTTACTAGAGGCATGCAAATACAGCTTGACTATGGTAGAGAAAAGACTAGATCACACTTGCCACACCTGTTCCTGTGGAAATGCCATTATATTCTGGTCAATGCCAGGTGCTCTGTTAGTTAAACATGATTGTGAAGGTAAACAATTAAGAATTGTTCTCACCTATAACATGAAGAATCTTTTCTGGAGATATTATTTAGTCAAAATAGTTTTCAGAAAAGGACAAGCTCAGGATATGTAGATGTAAAACTGTAGAGGAGATCATATAAATGCTGCCATCCACACTATATCTAGATGTACTATATGAGTTAGAACTGATCTATGTTGTACTTGATATAATATGGACCTGGTGTTATATCTGTTCGAATATTTGGTGTGTGTATGCACGAATATATGTCATGCAGTGATGTGGAGAATATCCAGGCTGGAATAGGAAACAAGCTTGTTCTCTTCTTAAACTCTGTCACCACATTCATAAGTGGTTTTGTAATTGCATTCTTCTACAGTTGGAAGATGGCATTGGTGATGTGCTCAGTTCTTCCACCTCTTGTCTTGTTATCTGCTCTGATGGCTAAGGTAACACATTTTGTCCTTGACATGCTGTGCCATTGTGTATACCTGTTCTCTTTTCAGACTATTACTTCTAGTTTTCTCTTGTATCATCTTTATTTTTTCTATTCATTCTTTCCCACCCACTTTGCCTTCCTCAGATAGTAGCTACCTTCACCGCCAGGGAGAAAAATGCCTATGCCACAGCTGGATCTTTGGTAGAGGAAGTAATCTCCTCCATACGGACTGTGGCTGCCTTTGGAGGAGAGGAATATGAAGCTGAAAGGTAAAAAAAGAAGAAAAAGGGGGAAATTGTAGTGAATAGTGAGATGGTGTAATTTCTTCAGATATAATATGAAACTTGGTAAGGCTATGAGAGAAGGGAACAGGAGGGGCTTCTTCACTAGTTCTATTGCTGCTCTTCTTCAGATGGTCATATTCTGCTCTTTTGCACTTGGCTTTTGGTAAACCACACCCATTATGTCTCGGTTTAGATGCTGTTTCATCATTTTATTCTATTTATAGGTATGGTTCTACCCTTATCATAGGATGTGAACTCAGTGGTGGTGATGTAGTAACAGTTGAGTTAACCAGCACTATTGTTTCCTGTCCTCTCCCACATCTTACACAAGGATACATTTTATTTGTAAATGTACATTCATATGTAGGTCTTCATTGCTATATTAATTGGTAGCCTTTCTCTTGGAAATGCACTGCCAGAGTTGCAGACATTTGCAACAGCCTTGGGAGCTGCTTCTACTGTATTTGAAGTTATCGACAGAGTAAGTGACTTAATACACATCACACACACACAATTTATCCTTCCCTTTTTCCCCACAGAAACCTCTACTTGACTCCAGTTTAGAGGAGGGGAATGCATTTGAGAAGTTGCAAGGGAATATTAAGTTTAAAGACATCACCTTTCACTATCCTGCACGCCCAGATGTGCCGGTATACATTGTATATTACATTTCAGAAGAGATAAAGATTGAAGTATGTTGAATAGGTGTTGGAGGGATTCAGCCTTGAGATCAAGTCAGGCCAAACAGTAGCATTGGTGGGGCCCAGTGGATGTGGCAAGAGCACTGTTGTTCAGCTCCTCCAGAGATTCTATGATCAAGACACTGGACAGGTCAGAGAGAAAGTGTGTACATAGCCACTCAACAGCTATTATGCATGTATAAAAAATATATATACATATATAGTAGATTCAGTTAATTTTTCCCATATCATATTATAATGGAGATGATGTTTTCTGTTTATAATTGCTCTCCACCTATACTTTTAGAGGTAGCATCTCTTCAATGGCCTTTGGGAGTCCAGGATAGGTGTCACTAGGATTACTATTTCGCCATTTTTTGTACATTTGGAAAAAATCCCCCCATACATAGGTGATTAGAGGGAAGTGGGATAGGGTTGGAGAACTCAAGGGGGGGGGGGGTGGTCCAGTGTATTACGGGTTCAAATGAGCTCAAATTTTGGAATCCTGTGTGCTATATCAGACATTTTATGAAATGAAAATAGCATTTAAATAAAACAAAACCATGAGAGTATAGAAATTAAATTAGGAAATGGTTTCATTTTAGCATCATGAAGGTAAAACTTGGGAACCATGAAATAAAAATAGTATTTAAATAAAACAAAACCATGAGAGTATAGAAATTAAATTAGGAAATGGTTTCATTTTAGCATCATGAAGGTAAAACTTGGGAACCATAACCAGCTAATTAGCTACCATCTTTATACTGTAGTTAACAAAAATTGAACAAATTGAAGGTGTAGCTGTGGTGCATAATGTCACCCAGCTCTCCACAAGAGTTAGAAAATGTGAGAATTGAGAGCCATTTTTCTAGCAACAAACAATTCTTTTAGCATATGAATGAACTATTCTTAATTTCCTGTACAGATCACCATTGATGGTTGTGAAGTGGCTAGTCTGAACCTCAAGTGGCTGCGTGGAGTAACTGGGGTGGTGTCCCAAGAACCTGTCCTCTTTGACACCACCATTGCTGAGAATATCCGCTACGGGAAGGAGGATGCCAGCATGGATGAGATTAAGGAGGCAGCCAGAAAGGCCAATGCTCATGACTTCATCTGTGAACTTCCTAATGGCTATGACACAGATGTGGGAGAGAGAGGAGCACAGCTGAGTGGTGGGCAGAAGCAGCGCATAGCCATTGCCAGAGCACTAGTGAAGAACCCCAAGATCCTTCTGTTGGATGAGGCCACCTCAGCCCTGGACAATGAGAGTGAGAAGGTAGTGCAGGATGCTCTGGACAGGGCCAGCAAGGGGCGCACGACTCTCATCATTGCCCATCGCCTCTCCACCATCCGCACAGCAGACAAGATAGTGTGCATAGAGGATGGAGTTGTGGTGGAACAAGGCTCACACTCTGAGCTGATGGACAGTGAAGGGCTGTACTTTGAACTAGTGACTGCACAGAGCATTGCAGATGATAATAGTGGAGGTAAAGATTCTATTACATCACATATCCTGCTTCCTATCAACCACAGCTTACAGTTGTTCCAAAATGAATGTTGTTGTCTTAGAACTTTACTCTATCAATCTGTCATTCACTGATTTACAACTGCTACTTTTGTTTCCCATTTCTATGGTTAATCTGGGCGGGTGGGCTCATTGCTATTATACTGTGGCTTTAGCTTGGATAATTGATAGCTATCTTTTATTATCCCTTGTTTCAAAGAGAATATAAAGAAAGGATTCTTGATCTTGCGCAAAGCACACTTAGATCAGTGAGGCAGCATCAAATACTTTTCAATCATATACTTATTGTCAAAGTACAAGGAATGTCGTTATTGCCTTGCCACTGAACTTCCTAAAAATTTTTTAATCTGTTCTAGAGAAATTGGTATATTATTTTCCATGGCTTAATAGTTTCATGATCCATTTTAATGATATTTAGAGTAGGCAGGATGCTTATTAATTGATGAGTGGCATGTTCCTGGTTTCCATTTCAGAAAGTTGGAACTTAAATTATCCCTCCTAACACATAGGTCTAGCTGAATTTAAGGTGGCTACAGAACTTTCCAGGTCCCTTTCTGGGAGATATTCCTTCAGGAGGTCATCCAAAAGAAGCAGTAGGAAGTCATTGAGCAGAAAAACCTCTATGAGAAGAAATCCCCAAAATTTTCACACTGGACTTCAGTCTGAGACATCTTCAAACTATAAGGTAGGTTTTTAGGGAATTGAATGTGTGGCTACACCAAGTCACCAAGCTATGCTCTGTATTTTGTTAGAGACATGCTCTAACATGCCAGCCATATGTCCTTGGCTGACAATATAGTATTTGTTAATTATTTAATTAGTTATCTGAATATAACGTTAATTGTGGACTTATGTTAGTATATTTGTTTGAGTTAAATTGTGTATGTTTATCTTTAATTAGGTAATTAATCATTGAATGCATTGTTATTACATTGTCATCTCCATTAGGAGATATCCAACCTATTAAGGTTGTTGATACCTGCATCTAGAGATTGAGAGAGAAGTCTGAGACCTGAATTCAGAGGTGTGAAGTTCTTTTGGTGTGAAGTAAAATATTGTATTTGAATTTACATGCCCTTGGTTGCTGTTCCAGTTAAAGAACTTGATAGCTGATAGTGTGTGGTAGCAAAATATGTTAGGCAATTGCACAGGCTAGCTACTGTGTGAGTGAGCTAGTACCTAATTTAGTGTGGTAATATACACTTAATCATGACTGTTCATTTGAAACTATGCATCTGATAGCATGTGCAACCTTACCAACTCAGCATTAATATTTTATAATTTTGTTCATTTTAGGTGGGGGAAAATGTATTGACAAAACGAATGAGATCACCCTCTACAGAAGTTCAGTTGCTTGATAAAAAGGAGTTGGAATACAAAGATGAAAAAGACCTCCAAAATGTTTCTTTCTTGAAAGTACTTCACTTGAACAAGCCTGACTGGCCTTTTGTTCTAACAGGGGTGATTGTATCGGCATTCATTGGTGTTGTCTTCCCTGCTATGGCTCCTCTATTCAGTGAGATCTTGAATGTATGTGTGAGGGAGGTGTATATAATTTGTGGGTGGGAGGAGTGCATATCTGGGTGACATGAATCCAGAATAGTGATATTTGTTTCTTTTGTATGTGCAGATATACAGTCTCAATGATGCAGATGAAATAAGTAGGCGTACCAACTTTGTGGTTGCGGGATTTGTTGGACTGGCTGTGATTTCAGGGCTGACCTACTTTATAGGAGTAAGCTAACATCACATCCATACACAATATGGCAGGATTATTTCATTAACCCACAAAATGGATGTTGTTATAGAAATGTTCATGGATTTTAGAAGCAAACTGCCTAATTTGATACATGAAGACTATATCAGCTATTAAGTTAGAAAATGTGTACTTAATCCCCCCAAATAAACAATAAACAACCAACAACACATACAAATATTTTAGGTTATGCAAGGAAGATAATTTTGTGTCATAAAATTGTGTAATGAAGTATAGATGTATAATAGTGATAGAAATTTTATCATGTAATGTAAGAGAGAAGTCTTTTTAATTGGTTTTTGCTTTTCAGTTCTTTATTCTTGGAATTGCTGGTGAGAGGCTGACAAAAAGATTGCGTCATGGCAGTTTCAAGGCCATTCTCAGTCAGGAGATAGGTTGGTTTGACCTTAACATCAACTCTACTGGCATCCTATCCACCAGATTGGCAACTGATGCTTCATTAGTCAAAGGGGTAAGTTTTAAATTGCTGTCAGGTTTTTTGTAGTATTTTTTCTCTCTCCATAAATTCAAGTTGACCTCTTGTCTTTTTCCTAACTCACTAATTTCGTCTCCATTTACTCATTGGCACAGTTCACTGGCATCAGGCTTGGAGTGGTGCTGCAGATATTGTTCGGTTTCGTTGCTACTATTCTCATTTGCTTCACTGCCAGCTGGGAGCTTACATTTATATTTATATTGGTCTTCCCAATCCTGGGATCATTCACTTTCCTTCAGGTCCGCCTGTTAGCTGGGAGAACGCAGAAAAACAAGGCAATCCTAGAGGCCAGTGGGTCTACAGTAGTGGAGTCTGTGACAAACATGCGCACAGTAGTGGGCCTTGGTGTGGAAGATAGGTTCTACAATAAGTACAAAGGCCTTCTTCAAGGACCTTTCAAGTGAGAATAAAAATGTCTGGTGCCATGCATGTGGGGAGTAAGTGGAAGGAAAAGGTGTATCGAGTAATACGAGTTGGAAAATTAATGAGGGAGTGGTACTTAAATATAATCATTTACTTGGCAATGATAGTTTTGTTTGTGGTTCTTTCAAGTAAGTGCTTCCTTCTGTATCTGGACAGCAGAGTCAATAGGAGGTTCAACTAACACAGTTTAATAAAAATGCTGCAATGCAATGTCTGATGGTATAACTTTAGGCACACACTGCTGAATCTTGCATGCTCCAGTGTTGGAGAGTCTCACCAACATTGGCCAAGCTAAAGCACAAGAAGTTCAGCCACACTCATTATTTTTGCAGTAGGTCAACTCGAGGCAAAGTATGGGATGGGCTGGGCTGGGGCAGGCAAACTTGACAAGAAATGAACCATGTTCATCACAATCATTCCATAACTAGACTGGGTCAAAGTCTGAAAGCTAGTGGGCTGCATATTTAGTGAATGGTCAGCATAATTTTAGTTGCTGCAATTTTGAAGTGCTGACTGTAGGCTCCTTGAGATTGAGGATGATTTTCCATCACAATAATTTTTTAGCATTTTTATACACACCTCATGCCTAATGTCTAGTGACAAGATTATGAAAATTAGTTAGGAGAGTGGGATTTTTAGTTGGACAAAAGCATGCAATAAAAATGTGTGTGGTATCATTTAGTGCACAGTTCAACTTTTTGGTGTAGATATAGTGACAATGTTTGCTCTTTATATAATGTTCTTTGTTTCTCTTTGCAGGGATAATATTTCAAGTGTATTCCTGCAGGGTTTTGTCTTGGGTCTTTCACAGTCGTTGATCTTTTTTATTTATTCATCTGGCTATAGCTTTGGTTCATTTTTAGTAGTTCAAGAGAGAGCAACATTTGACGAAATATTTCGGTGAGTTAAGATAATCAATATTTGGACAACAAAAGTGGTATTATTTACTCCTTCCTTACTTTTCCCCACTCTCTGTGTTTCATTCCCCACCCCCCATCTCTGGCTGGTGCTGAACATGCTTTTAGAGTGTATGCAGCAGTGGTATTCACTGCTGTGTCTCTAGGTCGTGCCACTTCATATGCTCCAGATGCCACTAAGTCCAAACTGGCAGCTGCCAGGATCATGGCTCTCCTGGAGAGCAAACCAACAATTGAAGCAACCAGCACTGAGGGCTTGAGATTGGTATGTAAATAGTGAGAATGATGACTTTGTGTAAGGATCCTTACTACTAGGCTAGTTTACAGGTTACTATCACAGATAATTTTGAAGTTACCTGAATATCACTTTGCTGAAGAAGTCAAGACAGCACAGAACTGATGTGAAGAGCTAAGCCCTTTTATAGGCACTTGGCTCTCAACATGATACAACACAGTAGCATACAAAAGAAACATCAGTTTGTCCAAACAGATTATAAACTACCATGCAACAATTAGGATTTAATATATATATATATACTTAAAGTCTGTCCAACCTTTTATGTAGTACTATCAGATATACTCGTTAATGGTGAGCATTTAATGTATCAGACAGATGGAATACAGGGACTGGTGTATTGCTATGTGAGTGCTTTTGGCTACTGTAATCATATGCTGCATAATCCCCATTACCACGTCAGAGTAGCACTCGTCAATTGGTGGGGAACATCACACTGTCAAATTCAAGTTGCATGTGGTTAGGGCTACAAGTTGGTGTATAGCCCTTATTAGTAGATCAAGTTGAGGGATGACAGATTTTTAATTTTGAGTTGACAGGTCCTGAGCTGAGAGGTTTTCAATTGACAGTTTTTTTGTTTTGTTTTTTATTGTTTCAGTTGATATATTCTCTTTTGAGATTATTTTTCAGTCAATAGGTGTACTTGTTTGGAATTAATTTCTTTTTGTATTGAACTACTTAACTTCAGAACTGGCTCTACGAAACTGCTGCCAGTGTTCGGCCCAGTAATGACAATGAATTTAGTGATATGGCAACAAAATACTTACGCATAGTTGGATAGCCACACAAACAACAAACATTAACACTAGTAATCTTCATAATCAAACAAACATGATATAATCATTAATTAGATTACTCAAACACAATCATTGGCACTAAGAAAAAAAAGCAGAAGAATGAAAGCACACTCCAAAAATAAAAGAGAGACACTAACACAATATATCCTTTTTATCAAGTATTACAAGAAAAGGAAGGACGGTAATGGGGGACAGGGCAGGGGGCTTTTGCACTAGGGGCTTGTCCTTTAAGAATCTAAACTCCATCTTTTAAAAATAAATAAATAAGACATTGAAGATATACCTGTTGTTGGCCAGCATTTAACACATCAAATAAGTGGAGCACCCTGATTGTGTGTGCATGTTGCAAAGTGAGTGCTATCACTACTGCAATCATATGCAGCATAAGATCCTTACACCTGGCAAAAACACTCTTCAATAGGAGGGGAGCATCCCAGTGTAGAAGTCAAGCTGCATTAGATTAGGCATGATTGGCTGCAAGTTGGTGTATGGCCCCGAATAGTTGCTTCAGTTAATGTTAACAGTTTTTCAGTTTTGAGTTGATAGGTTTCAATAAACAGGTTTTTCTTTTTTTATAGTTTTCAGTTACAGATTTTCAATTAATAGGTTTTTGGTTGACAGGTTTGCAATTGAAAGGTTTAATTTTTTGGAATAAAGTTCTTTTTCAAGGCATGTTCTAACTATTGGGCCTCCAGAACTAGCTCCCTTAAATACACTGCCATTCTTCAGCCATACAGTGACAATGAACAGGGTGATATGACAGCAGAAAAGAATACTTGCACCTAACAAGTAGTCACACAAACATTACAAACATTGACCCTGATGCAATTAATGAGCACTAATAGGTCACACAAACAATTCAATTATTGACATTAAGTTTAAAAAAAGCACAGCCCAAAGATTTAAAAAATGCTCCAACTCAATATGTCCTTTTTTTTAGCAAGTATTGGAAATCAGATATTTGAAATAAGAAAGGGAAAAAAGAGGGCGAAAGAAGAAAGTGTAAAATAGGGAAAAAAGAAAAAAAAAAGCAAGTTAAAATGAAGTAAGGGGAAAAAAGAGGAAAGAGAAAGAAGAAAAGATGAAATGGAAGGGGGGAAAATGATGAAATGGAAGGGGAAAGTGAATAAAAATATAAATTAGTAAAGTGGGAGAACAAGAAAAGAAGGAAAGGAAAAAAATAGGGGAAAGAGGAAAAGAAGGAAGGGAAAAAATGGGTGAAAAAAGGATAGGAAAAAGAGGTAAAGAAGAAACGAAAATAGGGGGATAAAGAAAAAGGAAAAGAAGCCAAAAAGAAGTGAAGAAGGTAGAAAAATAGGCAGGGAAATAAGGTAGGAAGGAGAATAAAAAGGGAAATTTGTAATGAAGTTTCCAAGCAATTGGATGAGCATTACTAATCATATGTGTATGTGTCACTGGGTGTAGTCTGGTCATGACCACACCCATAGGGCATCATTATGCCTGCCAAAAACTCACTTATGGACTAAACAAGATAAAAATAGGACATATGGAGTCCAAGTAACCAGGTGAGCATTATTAAGTACATGTGGGTGTGGCAATTGGTTTGGTTTGATAATAGCCACACCTATAAGAAGTTATTTTGGCTGCCAAAAGCTATTAAAAGACCAAACTTTGAGTGGCTTCTATAATGTTTTATGATGACATTGGCCGGGCAAAGCCGGGTATATGCTGCTAGTATTAGCAATGAAGCATGAACCTTTTCATTATTTGCCGTGTTAAATGCTACCCCTAAATACTGTAGGTAATGTCGTTTTGTTTTGCTTCTGTACAACAATAATAAGAATGACAAGAAATACTGCCACTTCATTGTCTATTGTTTCCACAATAATCTGCAGGAGAGCACACATAGGCTGGTAAACATCAACTCTGTCCACTTTAACTACCCATCCAGACCAGATGTGAAGGTGCTGCAAGGGTTGAGTGTGAATGTGCAACCAGGTCAGACACTGGCTCTGGTGGGACCCAGTGGCTGTGGAAAGAGCACTGTGATCTCTCTGGTTGAACGTTTCTATGACCCCGCTCTTGGCTCTCTGACCCTTGAGAACACAGACATGCGTGACCTCAACCTCAAATGGCTCAGAACACAGATTGGCATAGTGTCACAGGAGCCGGTTCTGTTTGATATTTCCATAGCAGAGAACATCCGGTATGGAGCTCTTTTCAGGGATGTCTCAGACGTAGAAATCATTGAAGCTGCTAAGTCTGCAAATATCCACTCTTTCATTGATTCTCTGCCAGAAGTGAGTCTCCCACTGTAATATAGTTGCATAATAGCTGTACAACCCTTCCCCTCTTTGTGCACACAAGCTCACATTACTGTTCTACACAGGGCTACAACACTAATGTAGGTGCCAAGGGAACTCAGCTGAGTGGTGGGCAGAAGCAGCGCATAGCCATAGCCAGAGCTCTGTTGAGGGACCCCAAAATCCTGCTACTGGATGAGGCCACCTCTGCCCTGGACACAGAGAGTGAAAAGGTGGTGCAGCAGGCCCTGGATAAGGCCAGGGAAGGACGCACCACCATCATCATTGCTCACCGCCTGTCCACTATTTACAACTCTGATGTGATTGCTGTGATCCATAATGGGAAAGTAATAGAGTCTGGGACTCACTCAGAGCTGATGGCCAGTGAAGGGGCCTACTACCACCTTAACACTGTGCAGCTGCAGGACATGGACTAGACATGCCATCATACTAGACTGGCAATGACACTATTTATTTTGTGTATAGAATTGATCATACAATGTTGAGTCTAAAGTAAGAATAAAATAATAAACATAACAATTGATGTCTATGACCTTAAAATGATTAAACCGTCACATTTCTGTAATTTAACCAAACCAAAGTTAATATTATTAGATGATGTACCTGTGCTACACACAGAATCCTATTTTACCAATTTTGGATCCTGGGATCCTAATTTTTGAAAATCTGTTTTCATGAAAAATCAGTGTTGATGTGTCTACCCTGAAGAGTGGGTTTTAATTGGTGTAATGCTTCAGTGATAAAATGGATGCACACACAAACATGCATGTATGCATGCATACATACATACATACATACATACATACATACATACATACATACATACATACATACATACATACATACATACATACATACATACATACATACATACATACATACATACATACATACATACATACATACATACATACATACATACATACATATGGTTTGAAAATAAAATGTAGCTTCACTGGCATTTCCTCCATCTGCTGGTTTCACTGTACCATTTGCTGCTGGGTCACCACTAGCTAAACATTCCTTTGTTTGTTTTTTGTCTCTGTTGTTCTTTACCTGTACAAATAAAGAAAGTTTGAGAGCACTTTATGTTTCAGGTGTTGGAAAGCCCTCAATAGTAACCACGATGATCATCAAGAAATACGCTACAACACCCACACCATTCTAGAGCTGTACAACCACTTTTCAAGAAATTCTCACTCCAAAATGGTGCATTCTGAAAAACTGGTGCTGAAATAGGGCTCCCTCATTTCAAACCAGCTTGATTCATTTTCCCAGTCTTCCTTTGCGCAAGAACGAAGTCTGAGATGGCAGGGACCAATGCAGTGGCACTAAAACTGCCTCCTTTCTACAAGTCGAACCATGCTATGTGGTTCCACAAGTAGAAGCCCAGTTTACCATCGGAAATCTTGCTATTACAAATGACAATACCAAATTTGTTTATCTCCTCTCTGCTCTTCCAGCTGACATTGCTGAATTTATGGAGTTTGCTGTGGAAAATTCCACAGAGGGTGACAAGTATAGCTCACTCGAGGCTGTCCTCATCAAGCAATTTGGCCTCACCAAGGAACAAAAAGCTAGCCTCATTCACGACTCTGGACCCAAGCATGACACCCACTATGCTGCTGATGCATATGCGCCCATTTTCACCTGAATCTACCTCTTAGGAGTTCATCCACCATTCAAAAGTATCATGCCACCTCAAGTCAGAAACATGTTGGCTGGCAGGAAGTTTGAGAACACTGAAGCATATGCAGAAGCTACTGACAACGTGGCTGAGACAACCCAGGAGTGTACCAATATATATATGGTTGGGCATCCATTCAAGGTGGATACCTCTGGTTTTTTCTTTATCACACATGCTTTGGTAATAAGGCACTGAAGTACAGGGCCCCATGCAAGTTTAAAATGATGTAAAATGAATCAGCTGGCCATCTGTAGCTCCCACTGCCGGCTGTCTTAAAAAGAGTTTTAAACAAATCAACCAATCTAGTGACAGGCAGATGCTGTTAGACCACTCTATCTATGCAGTTGACAACAGAGATAAGGCTATCCCCCTCCTCTACCTCACCGACAGGCACTCTGGTATACATTTTTTTGTAGACTGTGGTGCAACTGTTAGCATCTTCCTGGCATTCATCCAGGATCAAAAGACCTGAACTCAGACTATATCCGCTTGTAGCTGCTAATGGCTCCCACATTGTAACCTATAATACTCAAAAAATCTACCTTAACCTGGGTTTTTGATGAACGAGTTGGTCATTCAGACCAGCTACTGTCACCAAACCCATCCTCAGTCTTGACTTCCTATCTTCAGAGCACCTGGCAGGTGACTTTCAATGGTGCACCCTTTGTGCCATTCTCCCCTATGCAGGCAGGGCGGCTGGACAGGCCACTCATGACAACTGTGCTGTGCCACATGTCGACACCCAGGATCACGATAAGTGGTCCTCCATTCTCTCTGAGTTCCCTAGCATATTTGCTCCCTACTTCTGTTTGCCCATCAACAAGCATAGTGTTTTCCATTACATCCCCACCACTGGCCCTCCTCCACACATGCATGGCCAACGTCTTCCCCCGGATCAATTTACAAATGCCAAGAAGGCCTTTGAGGATATGGTAGCAGAAAGTATCTGCCAGAGTTCATCCAGTCCATACGCCTCTCCCCTCCACATAGTAAGAAAACCAGATGGTTCATGGAGGCCATGAGGTGATTATCGGTTGCTAAACGCCTCTACAACCAATGACCACTACCCTGTCCCTCATATCCAGGATTTTAATGCCGACCTGGATGGGTGCACTGTCTTCTCCAAGATCGACCTTTGAAAAGATTATCACTAGATTCCAGTGGCACCTGAGAACATTTACAAGACGGCGGTCATCACCCCTTTTGGCCTGTTCATATTCTTGTGGATGCCATTTGGTCTCTCCAACGCTGGACAGATGTTCCAGCAGCTGATGGATCACATCCTGCGAGGCATCCCCTCTGTGTTTGTCTATCTGGATGACTTACTTATTGCATATCACAATCAGAAGCATGCTATCCATCTTAAGCAGATCTTTCAAGTATTGGTGGAGAATAGTTTGGTGATTAACCGTGATAAGTGCATCTTCTGCAAGACAACTTTCAATTTCTTGTGCCACACAGTCAGCAAGAATGGCCTAACTCCCCCTGCTGACAGAGTCAACTGTTTCCTATGGATTCAAGAGCCAGATTCAGTCAAGACACTTTTGGAGTTCCTGGGAGCCATCAATTTCTACCACCAGTTCATTCCCCATGCCGCTGAGATGCTTCGTCCCTTACATACTGTTCTCCACAGCAGCCCTCAGAAGCTCAAATGGGGACATGAGCAGAGTACCAGCTTCCAGAATGGCAAGCAAGTACTCAGCAATGCCACACTACTTGTCCACCCGAATGACAAGGTGGCTACTGCTGTTACATGCGATGCTTTGGGCACAGCCATTGGTGCCAGCTTCCATCAGTTGATTGAAGGCAAATGGAAGCCACTTGCCTTCTTATCCAGGAAGCTATCACAGGCTGAACTCAAGTATAGTGTATTTGAGCGCGAACTAGTGGCCATCTACCTCAGCACCAAACATTTCTGCTACTTCCTGGAGGATCAACAGTTTGCAATCCAGTGACCAAAATGGCTAAATTGCTAGTACAGTTGGGCGTTTCTGGAATGTATCAAAGTTTAAAAAAATTTTTTTTTGATTTAAAGATACTCTTATATAATTATTTAGACATATATCCAGGGATTAAAACTGTTGTATCTGCCCTTTTTGGCTTATGATACTGCACGCTATTACAGCTTCGTATAACTTAGTCACCCATTAGACTTGACTCATTCATTGAACAATTTATAGACTGAACAACTGAAGTGAAGGAATATCAAGTGTAGCCTGTTGGGGTTTTAAGAACTGCTTAATCCCCAGGTATGGTAGGTTGCTGCCACCAGAGTCAATACCCAGCTAACAAGGTCCTTGATTCTTAAATATCAGAGTAATTTAGGTTATAAATTAAGAAGAACTTTATTAGCAATTTAGCAAAGACTCCAGACAGTGGCCTTTCCAGGGTCTTTTATACCCCTAGCCACACATTAGCATTACATGATACAATCTTACATACATACCTAGAATTTAAACACATTAGCTACCTATAGGGTTCCATAAACTAATATAATACCTAAGACTCAATAACAGCACAAGTACAGACACATAACTTGGTCGTTTATCTTGTTCGAATATATGTTTACAATTAATTAATAAATGTTCTGGGCCTGGCTTGGCCATGTTGAGGGTTGACCCTCGACATAGCCCATTATAATAAAAACCATGGTATAGATACACATAAATGATTGACAATCATTTAACCACAATATCCTGGTAACATAATGATACAGGAAATAATAACAATTCAAGTTATCACAAAAACTTCCTAATACTGAGCAGTAAGTTGACTCAGAGAAGAAAACCCCATAAAAAATTATTATTTTGCCCTTTTGGGGTGCAGCTACAAAAAAAACAACAACAAAGGAACCCCCTAGCATTTCATTTCTATTTTCACTAAATAATGCATTGACCAAGAACAATTGCAGCCACAATGAATAAACGCAGTAAGTAAATCTTATTTCACCAATAAATAAAAACTATAGAAGGTTTCAGAACACAAATCACCCAGAATACAAACACCAGAAATGCAATCTCAAGAACTTCAATGAATTTTTTCTTATGGTACATGCAAATGTGACAAATTGAAGGGCATCTATGTTACCCCTAGGGACTAGAAAGGGTTTAATAACCTAGTGAATCAGTTGGGAGCTAAGGCTCTTTTGCATTTTAGAGCTGTAACATGGATATAAACAGGATGTGCAGTCACTTGATAGGGATTTTAATGCCATTTCCATCCCTATACTGTAATATCTATACTGAAGGGGATGCAACATAAAAAGCACAATATATTAGCTAGTTATATGTTAATAATTTCATGAGCCTAATATTTGAGGTGATATTTACCAAATTCTACCTCTGAAAACTAATACCGATAATTACTAGTGGAAGGGGAGTTTAGGCATGAAGCTGTCAGTAGACTACACCATCCAACCCATACCTCTCGCCTTCTGCCCGCTAAAAGTATTTTCATCCTTCACTGCGCAGGTCTGCCATGTAAAATCTGGTCCCACATGTGGTCCGTCCAGGCATTTTGTTTTTTGTTGTTAGTTGTTTTTTTTTTTGGTTTTTTGTTTTTTGGAAACCGGAAGATCAAAGTTCAGGGAAGGTTAACATATACTCATGAAAATCTTTTTTTCTATTTAAAAAAAAAAATATATATATATATATTTTTAGCGTAACTTAAATGCGATAGATGACAAGTAGGAATAGACAATGCAATTGATGATAATTAAAGATACCAGAATATTAAATTAATAGTTAATCATGGATTCTGATTTGACTGAGGTCCATGGGCAAAAACGACATACTCAGTTGTGTTCTGAGTGTTAAGATGTTAGGGTGGTGAAGGGACTCAAATACCCTTAATGTGTGAACTGAAGTCAGTTTTTTCTTCCCGTACTGACGTGTATCCCCATTTTAAAGTAAATATGAGCATTCTAATAAGCCAAGGTAATCTTAGTATATTCTAAC
>OZ017787.1:2047398-2189084 GCA_963969325.1 Lycopodina hypogea
GGAGGGGGAATAACCCGGAAGTACCGGAAGTACACTCAATTACACATCAGACTAATGGACCTGCAGGCTTAACTTGACTCTATGCATGCATAGCGTAGGTATGGAAATATTATGTCCAATATTACTTGAACCATCAAATATAAATGCCTCTTGCACTAAGTTGCCAACTTCACAAATAAAATCTGAGGCACAATTAGCCACACTAGTAATATCTGTAACCTAAAATAGTAATTGTGTTCATCTTTGAGATGCGAACTTATTTTGTGAGCATCATATTACTTGTATTATCTATACTAAAAGTGCAAATAGTGTGTCTGTCTGTCTGTTTGTCTGTGTATCTGCGATTCATGCTTGAATGGTTGAAGTTAGACCCTCGAACCCTATATATTTTGAATCAGTGTCACCAGGGGAACATCATGAGCATGTCTATATGGTTACACTTCTTTCTGTATTAAAGAGTAAGCCAAAAATGATATTTTTGCCAGAAAAAAAAAATAGAGCTACAGGCCTAAAACTTTGGTATGCAGACACAACTTAACTCTGCAAATGCAAGCCCCAGTTTCATCAAACTGATCAAGCACATCTAATTAAAGCCACTCAACCGTTTGAGCAATTAAATATTGATTTCAAAAGTACACTTCCAACTAATAACAGGAACCAATACTTTTTGACAGTGATAGATGTATATTCAAGGTTTCCCTTCATAATTCCATGTGCTAACATGACAGCTACAACTGTAATCAAGGCTTTTTTAGTCTCTTCTCCATATTTGTGCTGGCCTATTTGCAGTCAGATTGAGGAACATCTTTCATGAGTACTGAGCTGTGTAACTTCCTTCATGAGAAAGGGATTCTATTCGGACACTGCTCCGCATTACTACAAATGCCACTCCATACGAGAGGATGCTCAGCTATGTGTGAAGGATCACAGTTGGTAGTTCGATCCCAACTTGGCTCATGACACCAGGTTCCGTAATCCTAAAGTGGCATGTCCAAGCTCATAAGTCTGAGCCCCTGGTGGATAAAGTAGAGCTCCTTGGAGGTAACCCACAGTATGTCTCCCTTATGGATGTGATACAACAGTGTCCCTCAGGCAATTGGCCCATTATGGAGATGTATCCCCAACTATGGAGGAACAATCTCCTGAAGTCAAAGAAGTAATAAGTTATAACTACATCTGTACAGGAGACAGGACTGGAGGTCTTCACCTAGACTTCTGCTATAGATGACCCATCTATGTCTTCACTGCCCACAAGAGCTAAATCTCCTCTATGCCGTTTGAAGTGGAACTGCCCACCAGAACTCTTAATGTTGTGAACACTTTTCATAAAGGGGCTGAATGATGTGAATGACATCACATCCTGTTGAACCCTAGGTCATATGACAATCTATAATTAATACTCACATAGCTTGATTTATTGTTTTCATTGTTTAGATACCTGTGTTCTTAGTTGTGTAAAACCTCTGGGTACAAGGCTTAATATGCTCTGAAATCTGTTAAGTCCAATCCCAAATTTCAGTGTTACATTACAATTCAAGTTAATTTAGTATTTGTCAATTACAGGCAGTATAAGAAAATGTGTAGCTAGAGACAATTGATGAATTGACATAGTAAGCTAGATTTTAATGAAATATTCACAATTAATTACATGATACATTTCTTGTGCCACATGAATCGTGCATTATACCGGCAACAATTTCTCAATATTATTAGGGTAAAATTGATTCATCACAGCTCTTCACTGATACTTCCAGACTCTCTGCTCAACCAGACTCTCTGCTCAGCTAGACTCTCTGCTCAACCAGACTCTCTCTACTCAACCAGATTCTCTGATCATGCCAGACTCTCTCCTCATGCTAAAGTATTCTCTCAAACTGGATTTTACATTTCTAAACTATTTCAAATGGAAGCTGATTTCTCCATCCAAGTCAAAACAAGATACATGCCTACATATTGCTCTTCCACTAATTCAGAACATAATTGTACAATAAATGTATGCATCCCTATTAACCTGAAGGACCAATCACATCAGTGTATATAACTCCTTGCCCCTCAACTAATTTACAAGCATTTGATGTTGAAATGGAATGATTTGCCATCTACTTTAAAGCATCTTTCACCCCCACCCCCTCCTATCGTCTTTATCTGTAACATCTTATTTTTAGCCACACCTACTGGAAAAGCCCACATGAAGAAAAATATTTGTTTATGATGTGTCTGGTAGTTGCTACACCCACCCCATGACACTAACCTGGTCACTTAGACTGAATGCCAAATTTCTATCCAATTGGTCCATACTTTGGCTGAAAATAGGTATTAAATACTGCAGTTTGTATGTGATCATCAGCTCACCCACATGACATGTGACCCACCCTAAATTTCAACTCCAGTTACAAGGAGACTACATGAAACTTTTCAGCCTAATTGACCCAGTAATTTTGTAGGAATGTAGGACCAACTAAAAGAAAAGAAATTAGTAAACATCAAATAATATGCCAACAGAGGAATGTTCATTAAAGCATTAGAGATACATGGACAGTGTCAGCTATATAGGCCTAGGTAAGTCTGTAATAGAACACCAGCTTCTCACAAAGCCCAGTAGGAAAGATATCAGTGCCCTAGTAGCAGTAAGTCCCAGTATGACCACTTCATGATTCTGTACATCCACAATCTGCATCTGTGCTCCAGTATCAACCATGCAAGCTGGAATCAACCACTTTATCTTACTTCATCATGCTATCATGAATCTGCGGTGGTATTGTGGAGAGGAATTTTCACCTGCTATGGTGGCATGTCATAGTAGTTTTGGATAACCTTTGGTACGGTGACAATCCTTACCTACACCTCCATGTATGAACATTATATGTTTGCTTCCCCACAAGAACCATGTATGTTATTTGCCTTGATTATTTGGTAGAGAAGTGGATTTCTATTTTTGTCTGGTATTTCACAGCATATTACTTTATCAATGAGTTCTGGTGTTCGTGGTTTGCTTTCATCTTCCATGATTTATAGATTGTGTGAATGAGTGAATCCTCTCTTTTGCCACTCAATGGTAGATGAATGTGCCCTCACTTTTCCCAGTACCCATTCCTTCAAGATGTCATTCATTAGACGTCATTTTTTAATTTGAATGCTCTGCACAGAGGTCTGGACTATTGCTTGGTTTTCACCTGGTAGTAGAGCATCCTGGATTATTGGCCAATTGGGATTGGTTGTGAAGATGATAAAATAATCTGGTTTTCCCATGTGCCTAACTACTGTCATTGAATTTTGAAAGCATTCATTGTAGTAATGTGGAGACCCTGTGATTATTGGTGGTAGGACAATTCTTCTGCCTACGTTCACACCATCTCCCTGAGAGATAGCATCATGTATTCCTTGAGATTTTTCTGCTCATATGGTTGATTGATTGTTTTTTCCCAAGTTAAACGTAAGTATTCAATTTTGGCTTGTGCATCAACAGCATACTGCTGGGTGAAATGTCCTGCTTTCATTACGATATTGAAGTCATCCTGTCTTACTTGGAGTCAGGTAGGAGTAAAAATCAGTTGGAGATATTGTTTTGCTATTGATTCTCTTCAACCCAATCTGCCAGCCATCGGTTCTGTGTAAAAGAGCAAGATGTAATGAAAGGAGTTGTAGCTCTTATGGCACATATTGATCCGTGTTAGTTGTCTATTTCTGCAATGGATAATTACATCTAGGTTTCCTATGCATGTACTTGTTATAATGGCTGCCACTTCAGATGCTGATGTAAAGTTGCAAGTTCTGCAGCGTGCATCCTTTGGTTTTAATGCCTTATCTGCATGCAAGATTACTTTTAAGTTTTCCCTTGTGTCCAATTGAATTGCATCCCTGAAATTTCTGATATGACTGTTGCATGAATGCAATTCTTCTTGAAGGATCTGAAGTTTTTTGGGAGTTAATTGTGCATGGTGCAATCGGTTTTGAAATTCATGACATGAGTCATGAAAGTACAATTGTGCAAGTTTAGAAGTTTCTTCTGAGATACTTGGTAGTAGTGACCTTATTCTGTGATAAAGATTTCCTTGAATTTTGAATGTTCAACTGTAACCTGCTGCAACAATCTCGTTGCAAACAAGTGAAGCTTGTGCAAGTGCATTGCTGTATGCTCTTGTATGATTGAGAAAGTGATGTCCTGATTCATTTATATCAAATGATTTTTTCATATTTGTTGGTGGGTCCACTGGTTGTTGTTTTCCTGCCTTACAGCATAAGATGTTCAGTTTGGATGTCCACTTACATGCTTTGCAATGTTCACATGTGTTGTAAATAGTGCCTAGTATGTGTTGTGCTGTGTGCTGCACAATATCTTGTTCATTGAAGTCTTGTACATTGCATGATCTTGCAATGTTTCTTTGTGTTTCCTGTACAGAATTAATGTATATATATAGTATTATTGTTGATGTAATGTTATTAATTTTTGTTTCTAATTGTGTGGATTTTGTTATGATCAGTTTTTTTTTCTTGTTTTTTTTAATTTTTAAAGGAATTGTTTCATTTATGGGTTTTTTGGGGATTATTTCTGTTGTATTTGGAAGTCGGTTATTTTCTACCATTAATCGTAAAATGAATTAGTATGTTTTGGGTTTTTTTAACTAATTAATTAATTTATTTATTATTATTATTATTTTAATTGTGTGGCATGGTAATGACAGTTGAACATTAATTTGTAAGTAAAGTTGGTGTTGCTATGTTTGTTGTTATAATTTATATGTTGATGTGATCTCTTTTGAAGTTGTTTTTTTTTATTACTCTTGCATTTATTCATTATGTTTACTTGGGTATATGTATGTGCTTGTGTTGGTTTTTTGATTTTTATGGCAGTGTTATCATTATGTAGTGGGTTTTTTTGTTGTGATTATATATTTTTTAATATTTTCATGTGATTCTCATTTATGGTTGTGTTTTGTTGTTTTTGTTTTTTATTTATAGTTTTTTTGTTGATTTGTTTGTATATAGAAGTGTATATTCATATATTTATATTTATATATGAATTGGAGTAATGTCAATATTGCTGGTACTGTTAGAGTAATTGGTGATAGAGTAATCATGTATCTTTTGGTGTTTACTTGTATTAAAAATTTAAAAAAAATTTATATATAAATGTGTTGTGTGGTATCTTATTTGTACATGTGACATTTCAAATATATGTTGTTATTTTAATCCTGAATGTTGTCTTGACCTGGCTAGGTGTATTAGGTGTTCTACGTCTGTCTGGTCTGTCTCATTTAGGTGCCTCAGTGATTGTCTTGTGATCATATTATGTAGAGGTGTGTGGCGGTCCTCATCTGACTCATTTTAGTACCTCAGTGTTTTATTTTTATAGTTTCCAAATGGTAGCTAGTTAAAATAGTTAGAGTATTAACTGCACCTCATCACAAAGCCCTACTGTGGTATCTTTAATCATTTATAATTATAATTCTTGTGGTCACTTTTATAATCATATTCATGTTTGATATATTTACCTCGTGCTGTTGGATGAAGAATACTCTTTGTTTTAAAAAAAACTTTATGTTGTAGTTGTGAAAGTAAGGGCTATAGTGTTAAGGAAGATACAACATAATTGGTGACGAGTAACGGGATGGCATCTGTAACATTGGGCAGGATCGAGGAGTTTAATTCTAGTCGGGAAGAGTGGCCTCAGTATGCAGAGAGGCTGGAGCATTTCTTTGCAGCTAATTCTATTGTGGAAAATGAAAAAAAACGTTCAGTTTTTCTGACCATGATAGGTGCTGCTATGTACAAGATGCTGAGAGACCTGGTTGCATCTGCCAAGCCAGGAACCAAGCCCTTGGAGGAACTGTTACAGAAGCTAGAGCAACATTATAGCCCAAGACCGTCTGAAATTATCCAACATTTTCGTTTTCATACTTGTTTCAGGAAGCCTGGTGAAGCTATTGCTGCATTCATCGCCAGACTGCGCTTATTGTCTGAACACTGTACATTTGGAGATTCTTTGGAGGACATGATCGTGACAGGTTAGTATGTGGAATTTCTGAGGAGACCATACAAAAGCGTTTGTTAGCTGAGTCCAAGCTAACCTACAAGAAAGCTGTAGAGCTGGCTTTGGGATTGGAGACTGCTGATAAAAATGTTAAGCTGTTGAGAAATAATCAAAAAGAGCTAGACAGTATTAGAAGCCATCCAAGAATTGATCATGTTGCACCTCAAAAGAATGAAAGAGATGTGATTGCACTTATTTGTTTCAGGTGTGGCAAGCCTGGACACATTGCTCCCAAATGCAAGTTGGCTAATTTTGGCATTGTGTGTCATCAATGTGGGAAGAGTGGACACATTCAAAGAGCTTGCAAGAGTGGACAGAAGGGAACTGTTCCCAAGGGTCGATCTAGACCAGTTCGCCAAGTGCAGGAGGAAGAAGAGGCAGTTAATTTGTTAACGGTTCAAGAAAAGAAGAAGCCACATTCTTCACCACCTATTGAAATGAAAGTAAAGATCGATGATTGCCTTGTGAAGATGGAGGTGGACACTGGTGCTATCGTATCTTTGATGTCTCAGAAGACATTCAGACAACTTTGGCCAAGGAGGACCTTAAAACCAACTGAGGTGAGGTTGTGTTCATATTCAAAAGAGCCCATACCTGTTGTTGGATGTTGTTATGTAAATTTGGCGTATAAAGGTCAGACAGCTATTAATATGCCTTTGTTGATTGTACAAGGGTCGGGACCAAGTTTGTTTGGTAGGAATTGGCTTAAAGAGACAATACTTGATTGGAATGAAATACATCACGTATACAGTGATTCTTTACAAGTAGTCTTTGATAAGTACCCCTCAGTGTTTCAGGAGGGATTGGGAACACTTAAAGGTTTTCAAGCCAAGATACATGTCGACCCTCATGCCAAACCACGTTTCTTTAAAGTGAGGACTGTTCCATATGCCTTTAGAGACAAGGTAGAGGTGGAATTAAAATGGTTACAGGAAGAAGGTACCTTGGAACCAGTGGAAATATCTGCTTGGGTAGCTCCTATTGTACCAGTTTTAAAAAGTGATAAGACCAGTGTGAGAATTTGTGGTGATTTCCGAGTGACTGTGAACCCTGTGTCCAAATTGAATACCTATCTAATTCCTAAAATAGAAGATCTATTTGCTACCCTACGGAGAGGGAATTGTTTTTCTAAGCTTGATTTAAGTCAGGCTTATCAACAGTTACCATCGGATGAAGAGTTGAAAAATTACATCGTCATAAACACTCATAAAGGTTTATTTTGATACACTCATTTACCATTTGGTATTTCTTTAGCTCCAGGAATTTTTCAGAGTGATTGAGAGTGTTTTACGGGGGATAGATGGAGTTGTCATCTATCTGGATGATATCCTCATTATTAAGAGGGACTATCGTGCATTTTCGGAATTAAGAAATTTCATGCTTACCTGCTGGGACACCATTTTGAGTTAATAACAGACCATAAGCCTCTATTGGGTCTGTTAGGGAGAATTGTTCAACTTCAGCACAAGCTTCTGTTCGTATAAAGCGTTGGTCTCTGTTTTTATCTATGTACGAGTATACATTGATTTTCTGTGGTACTAAGGCTCATGTAAACGCTGATGCCCTTAGTAGGTTGCCTTTACCAGTGGAGCTGGCAACTATTGAAACACTCCCAGAACTTGTACTACTAACAGAACACCTGAATGACTCACCAGTGACTGCGAAAGATGTCCGTTCATTGACAAGAAAAGATCCGAAATTTGCTCGTGTTCAACAGTTTTTAATGCATGGATGGCCAAGTCACTGTGATTCAGAATTGGATCCATTTACATCTAAGAGATTGGAACTTTCTTTTATGATGGATGTATTTTATGGGGAATCAGAGTTGTCATTCCCAGGCGTGGAAGAGATGCTGTGTTGCAAGAATTGCATGACGGACATCCAGGAATGTCCAAGATGAAAGCTTTGGCAAAGATGTACGTTTGGTGGCCAGGAATTGATTCAGATATCGAGAAGTCAGTTCGCATTTGCACTGAATGTCAAGAGGTTCAGTCGTTACCACCAATTGCACCACTGAATCCATGGAAATGGCCGACTAGACGGTGGTCTAGGTTGCATTTAGATTTCATGGGTCCTTTTGAAGATAGAATGTTTCTCATTCTAATCGATGCCCATTCCAAATGGATTGAAGCATTTTGCACTCAGAGAGCAACTTCAAGAGTAGTTATTGATACACTTAGAACTATATTTGCAAGATTTGGTATTCCCGAAACAATTGTGTCTGATAATGGTACACCATTCGTGAGTGAAGAGTTCATACATTTCCTGCATCAGAATGGTATCAAACACAATACTTCTGCACCATACCACCCAGCTTCTAATGGACTTGCAGAATGTGCTGTCCAAATAGTAAAAAGAGGTCTTAAGAAGTGATCTCTGGAGACATTAAATCCCGACTTGCTAAAGTTCTTCTAACTTACCGTATCTCACCACAGTCCACAACAGGTGTGTCTCCTTCTGAATTATTGGTGGGAAGGAGGTTGAGGACAAGGTTAGATTTGTTGAAGCCGAACACTGCAGCAACAGTAGAAGAGAAACAGCTGAAACAGAAACGTCAACACGATGCAAGAGCTAAAGATCGAACATTCGAGTTGGGAAATCTAGTGTTTTTGAAAAACTTTGGTCATGGACGTAGATGGTTACGTGGGAAGATAACTAAAATTACTGGTCCTGTTTCTTATCATATGCTATTGGATGATGGAAGACAATGACGTTGTCATCAGGATCAGTTACGTCTTAGGGTGATTGAATCTAATCCCTTGAGTGAATCAGATGAGGAAGCTACTTCAATGGATTTGTCCATTCCATTCTCATCAAGTGAAGAAGCACCTACCTCACCTGAGGTTGCTGAAGTTGACCTACACTCACCTGAAGAGATGAGTGATATTAGCAAAGCTCAGGGAACTGCAGATCAAGCTCGCCATTATCCACAAAGGAGCCGAGTACTGCCAGAAAGATATCAAGCCAGTTGGACTTGAAACATTGGATCATACGTTGTTTACATTTTTTGTTTTGTTTCTTTCTTTTTAAGGGAAAAGGAATGTGGTATCTTTAATCATTTATAATTATAATTCTTGTGGTCATTTTTATAATCATATTCATGTTTGATATATTTACCTCGTGCTGTTGGATGAAGAATACTCTTTGTTTTAAAAAAGAACTTTATGTTGTTGTGAAAGTAAGGGCTATAGTGTTAAGGAAGATACAACACCTACATCACTTCTTCTTCTTTTTTACTCACTGGCAAGTTCATTGGGGAACTAAAACATCTGGAGTAAGTACTTAACTCCTCTTGAACTTGGCCCTTCCAGGTTCTGTCAAAAAGTTTAAGTAAAAAATGCCATGGTTCCACGAAAAACAAAACAAAAATAAAAATGCCTGGCCTGGGGAGTCACTAATCAGTTCCTGATTAATTCTGCTATATCTCAATGGTACAAGTCCCCAGTTATACCATAGGTTCACACTTTTTTTTTTTAATTTTGTGTAAGGTACACTTAAAAGGCCTTTTAAAGTTCAATTATATGATGTGCACTTGAAATCAGCTATTAATCTCTTTATAAACTTAATATACAGGGGTGTAGAACTTTCAAAAGTTGGTGGAGGGGCGGGGGACTGACATTGAATTGGTTCAAAATCTGGAGGCATCCCAGTAATATATTTGCACTCACTATATCTTCACCATGACAGTGGACATGGGATAAAGCCAAGAAAACTATAAAATGAAGAACAAATTACAGTAGTTGCTGATTTTATTTCTTCTTCGAAATTAAACTTGCCGTAAGTACCTTTCAATGGTTAGCAATTTCTCTATAGCACTTCAAAAAGGAGCTTTATCTGCATATGAAGGTCAGACTGTTGTCAAAGAAAATGTTCAGGCTATTAAATCTGAAAAATCTGATCTGGATTTTGGTCTCTTCTGGAAATACCTTGCATAGAGATCAGAAATCGATATGTTTATTTCAATGCTAGAAAATCGTAAAAATCTTACATGAAATTTGAAGTAGGTGATGCTCCTCTGAGTATACTATTACTGTTCAAGATCATTATTGAATGAAAATTTGAGGTTTCTAAATACATAGTAACAACAATTAAAGGGAGGTTTCAGCAGATAGGGTATCAAATACATCTGGAAATTCATTTGATAAAGATAGATGTTAGTGATGAAACTTTTATAGAAGTGGTTATATTTAATGGAGTGACCTAAATACAGAGTCTTAAAATCCAACAATCATTATTCAAATATCTCAAGAGTTTAAGGTTGAAAAGAAATATTATTAAAAGCATTTAGGCTGTTAATTTGATGCTAGTACTGCTAAAAACTAATGTTCTCAGGGAAGATGCTTCAGTTATGCTGGATTAAAACTCAGGCAAGGACAAATCAAACTATGCTTAACTGGTGCATGACCCTTTATGTGCACAAGATGAAAATGACTTCCTCCCCATTGCACAAGATGGAAACTGACTCTCTCCCCATTGCACATATTGATACTTACACAAATGAATGATTTCTTTCAGTTACTTTATCTACATCAAAGATATACTAAGTAAGTGAATGAATTCAACATGTGGACATAAAATTCAGCATTTTTTTATGGGATGAATTTGTTTGTTAGTTAAATATACTAGTCTATCTATAAATAAGATATTCAACAGAACAACAAGCTCCTGGTTATGTTTGCCTCTGTACTCAACATTAGTAAATGAAGCTACATCTTCTTCTACAGTTTGGAAATATCAACACCTTTCACACAAAATATGGCCCCTACAAGTGATTCCAGAGCCACTTAATGTACATCCACAACTATAAATCATCTGGGAGGTCTGGTATAGCAGCTACAACTTATCCCTGGGGGATGGGTTATTGCATGACAATCCTTCCCAACTAGGTGCATTTAAGAGATATGTTCTTCAAGCCAGCTTCAGTTCTTGGAGCAGTCGCATTTCAATGTTCTTGGTGTGACCCGGATAACTGGGTTGGTGAAGGATACCTGTGCGTGTTGTGATGAGTGTGGTCGTGGTCCAGGTGAGACATATGACCACTTTGTCATAGGGGAATGTGGTACTGGACTGGTGTGTGTTAGAAACATCACAGAGAGTCACTCTTTATATGCCCAGATATTTGCAGTTGGTGTTTGCACCTTCATTCCAAATGGTATGACATTATAATATATTTTTTTAAATAGCGTAGCACTATGGTTTGCAATCATTATTATTATAAATTGGAGATGATAGAAAATGAAGCCCTCTCCCCCCCTAAAAAAGAATCATGGTCTACCAGCCCCCCCCCCCCCCCCCCCCCCCCCCACCAAAAAAAAAAAAAAAAAAAAAAAAAAAAAAAAAAAGAAAGAAAAAAGTTGTATACACTTAATTTTTTTTTTATTACCCTTCCATTAAATGTACAATCTCTAGTTATTATATCCTTTCACATCAATACAAAACTCTATTCAGAGTATGACTTGTTGGACAGGGTGTAACTCTTCACATGTGTTACAATTAATTTTTCTTTCTGATATTCTCTTCAAAACTCAGCATGAACTGAAGAAACAATCAGATTGCAGGGAGACACAAATACTTCTGGACGTGTAGAATTCTGCTACAATGGTGTATGGGGGAATGTGTGTGATGACACGTGGGACACTGCTGATGCTCAAGTTGCATGCAGACAGCTTGGATTTTCAGCTACTGGAGCTATGCCACTTTATGATGTTCCTGCTGGATCTGGGGATATCTGGTTGGATGGAATGAGCTGTGATGAAAGTGAGATCCATCTCTCTATTGTATTACTGTCATATTTGGATTCAACAATTGTGTCCACTCTCAAGATGCTGGAGTGGCATGTCGTAAGTAGTGCAATTTACTAGATGTTTATGATTATTATTTATGTACTAGCAGTCACACAAGATATGCCAAGGATATTACATGTCCACAGAAAGAGGTGTGGCTAAGTGTCACTCACCACGTTACTACCAAGTTTGAGTCTTGTTTGCATGCCTCCCTGGTCCATGCACTTAATCAGCTATTAAGTATCTTAATAGATCATTTCATTTTCGCCATTTGATCTGAAATGCTTGCAAGAAAGTATGTTCAGGCACTCCAAATTTTTGGACTAAAAACTATCCTTAGTGTGGGATATCTATCCTGAAGGGCGTGCATGATTAATTTGAAACAGTGGTGTGGCAAGAAAGTGGTGTGGTAGGAAAATGGTGTGGCCAAGTGTAACCTAGCCCATGGCCAAGGATTGGCTAAGTACCAGTTATTGTATTTTTATCCTAACATGCACAGATTAGGAAGTATGAGCTTTGGAAAACTAATGGTGAATGAAAGATGTGTCCAACCATTGTCTTACAAAGATCTTTGGCCAAACTATGCCTCCTATCCAAAAATCAGTTTATACAGGAACAACTGCCAGAACATCAGCATAAATCTAAACAGCATCAACCTCAGTACCTAGCCTAGCAGCTACATCAACTTCAATCCTCATTACAAATGATTCCAAATGTTTGTCATTCCAATATGAGACTTTTTAACAGTAGCAATGTAGAGTTATTTGTTTATCATGCAGGTACAATAGCCAGCATGTCAACTTCAACCCCAGCAGTGTCAACCGAATCTCCTGACCTAGCAGGTACATCAACTTCCATCACCATGAATGTTAGCTATAGTTTCTATTTGAATAAAATGAAATTAATAATTTGTAGTTGTTTTTTATTTAAAAAAAATAAAATAAAATAAAAAATAAATAAATTAATTAAAAAAAAAAATTTGTTTTCTGTTTTCATGCAGAAACGATTATGAAGACCACAACTCCTGCTATAGCTGTCACCACTGTCAACCAAACTTTTACTGAAGCTAAAACCCAAGTTTCAGCCTCTATTTCTTCATCCTCTATTTCTTCATCCATTCCATTTCTAAATGCCAAGTTCTCTATTCATTGTTACTTGATTATATTTTATGCTCTAGTTTAATGTCCCTAATGATTCCGAACTTTTTCTATTCATCGTTACTCAATTATAGTTAGTTCCGGTTTCATACGTTCCTAATGATTTTTTACTTACTTTCTATTCATTGTTATTTTATTATAGTTTATGCTCTTTTTTTGATACGTTCTTAATAATTGTTAATTTATTTAACAACATACCATTGAGACAGTTGGTACATTGAAGTGATTATTTGTAGGTGATAAAATGATGTCTATTGATTCTTCATGATAACTGTATCTTCATGTCTAGGATGTGTGCCAACTATCCTTAGAATTTACAGACACATTGCATTCAAGCAGTAAGAGTGACAAGCCAAGCTCCACGAACCAATTTTAGTATATTTTGGTTCATGATGGGTATGGTTTGGCCATAGCCACACCCATTGGAAGTTGTTTTGGCTATTAAAGCTAATCAAACGACCAACCAGACTAAAATTTGGAAGTAAGTTTCCAAGCAATTGGTTGAGTATTATTAATCACATGTGTGCATCAATGGGTGTGGTCTGCTCATTGCCACACCCATAGAACATTATGTCAGCCAAAAACTCACTAATAGACCAATTAGGCTGAAATAATCAGGTGAGCATTATTAAATACATGTGGGTATGGTAATATGTGTGGTTTGGTGTTAGCCACACCCACAGGAAGTTGTTTAAGATGCCAAAAGGTAATTGAAAGACTAACCAGGCCAAAATTTGAGTGGCTTCTATAATGTTTCCTGTTGACATTGGCCAGGCAACGCTGGGTATATGCTGCTAGTCTTTACATAAACTAGGATTTGAGGATTGTTACCATTTTGTAATTATGTATCACACATTATTGCTGCCCAGAGTTTACTCTTGTTTATGTGGTCCACTAATGTGCGAGTAATGTGAGGAAAGTGATCACAGGAGAGTTTCATTGAAGATCATATATGTCCCTCAATTCAGCACTGTTTTTTGTTTTTGTTTTTTTAAAGTAGTACTTTGATATTGCATAATTGGACATCATAACTGGGCATGATCAATTTTCGACATGTTGTAGCTTGTGTCTCCGAAGCATTTTTTTAAAAAGTAGGCACCTATGATAATGATACTAAATATTATTACAGAGTATACAGTAAAAATGCTAAGTGTATAAACCATATAATTTCAATTTTGTGTTTACATTCCACTATTAACTGTTTTCATTTTGATTTCCTTTTCTTCTATCTTGTGCTCATATTTTGCAATTCGAAAATTGATTTCAAATGACATATCTCAACTCGTTTTTTTTTTTCCTTCGTCATCTTAATGAATTGTGGGTTACCGATAATTAAGAGCATTTTCTTAAGCCTCTTGCTTTCCTCTCTTCATTCACAGAGAAATGCAATTACTCAATGCAATGCCAGAAAAAATTGATGAAGAAAAACTTTCTTCAAGATACCTCTGAAAAGTCTAGATTTTAGGTACAATACTATTTGAAAACTCTCAAAGCCTCTCTAAATACCATATATTTAAAATCTGGCATTGAAAATGCCAATCTGGCAACACTGGTTCCATGACATGCGTGGTGCTCTTCTTGAAGGAGATGACTTATAGCATTTGTTCACAACCATGCAGATGACCCAGCATCCTGTACCACTGGACAAGACTAAGGTGATTTCTAGCTCGTAGAGAGAAACAAATTGAAGACTCCAACCAGATAAACCATATGCGAATATCCACTCAAGCTTCAATACCCTCCTAGCCAGCTTCACCTATGCACATTTATGAAGCCAAACCACTGTTACTAACCTCAATAATTACTGCTAAAACTTGTTAATAAATACTGGCAATGAGCCAGCCAGCCAGCCAAGAGGTGGGGGCCTAATATTCCATCAAGTAAACACTGTCCCATTTTTCATGGAAGATGAGACATACCAAAAGTTTATATAGGCACAAATCAACTCAGTCACTCTTCTCAGCCAGCAAAACTTGCATCACACCCTTTTCTCAGTTAGTAACCAGAACTTTAGGTGTGGCCCATGTCCTATGTGATTGACTATCATATCTCTACCCACATTTTTGGCACAGCTATCCTCTTCTGCATTCCCTCCACCATTGTTTTGTTTTTTCTTCTCTTTTATATATATATATATATATATATATATATTTTTTTTTTTTTTTTTTTTTTTTTTTAATAGTAAACGCTTTTTATTTTCTTCATTAGTGAAGTGAATCCATGCATGACTATATTTTAGTTAATTTTTTTCTCAGCAAGATCTGCACACACCTCATAACTGACTATGCACTGTTGTAGTGACAAATTAAAAACACTAATGGCAGGAAAACCTGTCACTTCAGGTTAAGAAGGAAACTGTAAAAAAAAAATTTTTTGAAAATTTAACTTCCAAAAAAAACAACAACTGTTGTAGTGTGGTTGCCTAGCTGTTTCCTTAACAATAGTTACTGCATGCCAATGAGTTGTTGCTTGCAGGGATTGAACATTTTAATTGTAACGGCTATTATGAAATATTTAAAGCAGCTTCTGAAGAAATTTGGGCTTGAGCTCACTACTTCTATTTAATAAATACTTTATTAGGCTGTTCAAGGACAATACCACCCATTGATTTCAATGATTGTTTCTTAGATTCACACTAAATAAATCCAAGAGAATGAAATTGCAGTATAACTCGTAAACAAGAGCTTACACCATAATGCACTAGTACAGAGCAGGACTATATATGCCTGAGAGAAGTTTGCAGAATTACTTAATCTAACACAAAATGTAATACACAAATCGAAACCAATTAATAATACTGTGGCTTCACCAGGAATCGATAAATATTTTATTACACTGTTCAAGGAGGTCAAAACTACCAAAGGCCCAAATTTCTCTAGAAGCTGATTTACATATTTCATAATACCCATTGCTATTAAAATATTCATTGGTTTCAATAATTATTTCATAGGTTCAATCAAACTCAATAAATCAAATGGAGTGAAATTGAAGTATACAGAGCAATCTCTATATACCTTAACCTAACTCTAAACTGAACACACAAATTTATAATAATTAATACTACTGTGGCTGGCCCATCCCTGAACCTGGCACAGGCAACCTCCACACTAACTTTTCCGATCTAGTTCATAGTCCAACTCATCCTTAGCTAATGGTGATGATCAGGTCTGTCAGATCCTAAGATGAGAATTGCACCACCTTTTTGCCAAAATATGCAAATTTTATGCCAAATGGGGCATATATATGCCACAATTATACCAAATTAAAAGCATTAATTTAAGGTGTTTTACTGGTTAAAAAATGGCATTTCAAGCATTTTATACTTCATTCTTCATTTGATAAAATCAGTGCAATAATTAATTAATTGAAATTTCCATCTATTAAATTTCTTAATGAAGCCAAAACAATTTTTACATGCCAAAAAAATCTGTCTATATTTTCTGACTTATTTGATTGATAAATATTACTGATGAATCACCCAAGATACAAAGTGGGGTGGGGTGGGGTGGCCTGGGTGGAAAGGAAAGGAAAAAAATAAAATAACACCAAAAAGCTGTCTTTTTCCTCAACCAATTGAATTAGCAGCAGGGATAATGCTATCTAGTCACTCACTGGTCACAGGCAGTGACTTAGGTGCAGAAAGCCTGGCCAAGGTTGCTATGACAACATAAGTAAGAATTCCTAAATGTAGTAATTTTCACTGTTTGAAATGTCATTTTCCATTGAATTTTACCAAATTTGTGCCCTTTCATTATAGCCTTTCTTGAATATCTTTTGAGCCCATAATCTAGTATTAAAAATAAAAATAAAAAACTGCCCCCAAACTAACTACATTAGTTAAACAATCAACACACCCATTGATACAGAATGCTACATTTGTTAAACAATCAACACAACAATTCCTTCTAATACACTATTCATATAAGCAATCAACATATTAGAACTACTTAGTTTCAGCAAGAATGCTGGCATCAGTGTATCGAGGTAGACTTCCGTGACACTGTGGTTATTATGGACTTGAATTGATCTCTGTCAAGGAAATTAGTGAATAACAATAATTTCAAGTGTAGCTTTTAAATATATTCAAAAATATTTCTCACATTTGTTTTTATACTACAGCTGGACAATTGGTTCGACCAATTCAGATGTAACTTGGGTCATAAAGAGTTTTTGAGAGTGTAGTGTTGACTTCCAGGGATGAACAGGACAAAATGACCTTTAAAGGCAGCGCATATTTGTTGTGTGTAACAGATTAACAAATCACATCATTTTCTGTGATGTAGCTGCAGTATTAAACAAAATTAACTTTCTGTCCAGTTTACATTTTACAATTTTACACTCCATAAAACAGATTGATGAAACATGAGGGTCAATAATAGCAATAGTAATCAAATAGCATAGCTAATGAAAATATGTATACGATTCAGTTACTTTCATAAATTTCTAAGCTATTAGTCCCAATAAAGCATCAGTGTTATTTTGGTTGCAATGATCAGCTTCATTGCAGTTTGAATTTCCATAATATAATGATGCCTACAGCCGTGGTATATAATAATAACAACCAGAAAGCCATTCCAACAAATATTATCCTATAAAAAAATTAGCCCACCTGTTGTTCAATAGAAATAGACATGAACATACACATAGGTTGAGGTGTGGCCTGGTGATACCCAGGCATCGTTATTCCCAGTGCCAAGTTGAATATGCATGCCAAGACTCATGTGGCCAAGTGTAAGAGGTTTTAATGATTGTCAGAGAATAGACAGGAAGTCTGGGAACAAATAAGTCACCGTTTGGGGAAGAGGTTTCCTTGCAATATTGTAAAGGGAAATGTTCACTCTATTATTTACCCACTATTTTTTTTGACACTAAATGAAATTATTTTAGAGTCAGTGATTTAACAATGCAGAATTAGGCATATAATATTTGATCACAGATTTTCTGTAATAATTTCAAGAATCAGAAGTCATAGATGTCAGGTAACAGTAGCTTATAAGTACCCTCAATGTTTTCTTGATTGAGAGGACAAACAAAAGTCGATAAAGAATGAAGAATGAATAAAAGGAAGGAGAGAAGGGAAAAGAAGTAGAAAAGTCCATCCAGCTGGGCTGGAGTTCGCTGGTATAATATCTCAAGTCCAATATTATATTACTTGGGAAATTTGGAACGGAGCTCCAGGACAACAATCAACACACAACATAGGGCTCATTCTATTTGGCCCCTGGCGCATGCACCACACAAGAGATTAACAAATAATTAGTTAACTAATAACAGTCAATGTTCGTAGTTCAAATTACTACAGCTGGAATGCAGGGAAATGCCTTTTTAGGGTGCTTAGCAAAGTACCTGCAACCAGCGGTGCTCCAGCTAAACATGAAGGGACCATAGCCAGAAAGAAAGGTGTGGTACGTGGCTGGACTAAAGATTATCTGGCATCTACAAACATCCACCCTTGAGCCTTTTGACAATTTCCCTCCTGGTGTTCCCTTCCCCATGTGTGTATGCTGGTGATTTCAATTGCCAGCATGTGCAGTGGGGATACAGAGCCAATACATCCAACGGAGAGTGTTTCGTTGAGTGTGCAGCAAATAATAACTTGATGCTCCACAACCCAAAGGGTGCAGCCAGTTTCACCTCCAGGTGCTGGAACACTGGAACCAATCCGGACCTGGCCTCTGCGAGTGCCAGACCAGACAACAGGCTCCCTGACAGATGTGTGTTTGAAGTTCCCTCAGTCTCAACATAGACCCTCGCTTATCACTGCTGCAAAACTCATGGCCCCAATACCGAGTAAGCCGGTAAAGCAATGTAACTTATGCAAGGTTGATTGGAATCATTACAACCTCCTCACCAATGAAGCCACACAGAGCTTAATATCTTCTAGTACCACCAATGTTGAGGAGGCTTATCAGGACTTCTGCAGTGCCCTTATCAAAGCGGCCAAAAGATCCATCCCACAAGATCGCAGAAACAACTACATACTGTGTTGGGATATGGAGTGTGAGAGTCTTTATCGCACCTTCCTGGAAGCCCCCTATGGGGAAAAGTCTTACAGTGCTGCCATAGCACTGCTTTCCCATCTTGACCAGCAAAAGCATGAATGATGGAATGAAGCAATTGATTCTATTCATTTTTCACACTCCAGCCGCTTAGTATGGAGTACCCTCAATAGGCAGACACACCTCTCGCTAATGGCCAATTTCAGAAAATTGCATCATATAACAAGTTGTGAGAAACAAGATCTTCCCTGTGAGAGACTGTGAGTTTACTCAACTTGTGGCTTCAGATATCCAACCTATGGAGAATCTTAGCACAAGATGGTCAGAGTTTCTCCAATGATTTCACCGTGGAAGAGCTAATGTCTGCCTTCCAACACTTGAAGCCCGGGAAAGACCCTGGCCCAGATTCCATCTGCCCAGAGTTAATATTCCATGCTGGCACTGAAATGAAGTCCTGGTTGTGTGAATTATTCTCTTTCTGCTTGCACAAACTCAAGATCCCAAGATCTAGAGAAGATCACCATCTGTTCAATGCTTAAGCCAAACAAGCCCCCCAGGGGATCAAATGAGCTATCAACGCATCTCTTTGCTGTGTATCCTCATCAAGATCTTCAAGCATCTTATCTACACCTGTGTTGAGTCTACCATCGACCTGCTTCTCCCAAGGAAGCAAGCTGGTTTGCTATATGGTAGATCAACCGTAGTTCAAGTCACTTTACTGACTGAGGGCATTGAGGAGAGCTTTTTTTGTGAAAAAGAAGGCCAGTGTTGTGTTTGTTGATCTCACAGCAGCCTATGATGTTGTATGGCACTTCGGCCTAACCTGCAAGCTTCTACATCTGCTGCCAGACAGGCATATGGTCAAAATGATTATGGAGCTTGTCACAAACTGCAGCTTCACCCTCACCACCGGGAGCAGAACAAACAGCAGGTTACAATGCCTCAAAAACGGTGTCCCACAGAGATCAGTCTTGGGCCCCCTTCTGTATAACACCTACACCCTGCCAACAATTGTCTCACAGAAATATATTAATGCAGACATTCTTGCATTTATGCATTCTGCTGGAGACTGGCAGGCCCTCAAAGAGGCTCTTAGCCAAGACTTAGTGACACTAGCAGCATACCTCCATACTTGTCAGCTGAGTTCAGTTAGTCAAAAACGGTGTGGGTTGTCTTCCATCTGAACAACAGGGAGGTAGGTTGTAAGCTCAATGACACACTTGACAGAAAATACCTGTCCACCC
Source organism: Lycopodina hypogea (assembly GCA_963969325.1). Classification (NCBI taxonomy): domain Eukaryota; kingdom Metazoa; phylum Porifera; class Demospongiae; order Poecilosclerida; family Cladorhizidae; genus Lycopodina; species Lycopodina hypogea. Next base: position 2,067,613 of record OZ017787.1, read on the forward strand.
AGATACCGACATACCTAAGTGTGAAACTGGACTGGTAGCTTATGTATCACCAACCCCTTGAGTCACTGAGTGGAAAACTAACTTCATGCTCAGCCCTTATGAGGCAGCTTGCCGGATCAGGATGAAATGCCAGTGCAGCTGTACTTTTAACATCTACTTGGCCCTTGTATACTCAACAGCAGAGTACTGTGCACCTGTCTGGTGTCCCAGTGTACATATCTGCATCATTGATACTGCAATTAATGCCGCACTCCGCATAGTGACTAGATGCCTGCGTCCCACACCATTGGACAACCCTCCCATCCTTGCAGGTATCCAACCTACTAAGTTTTGCTGAAAGTAGGCCATGCTGTCCTTCAGTTGCTGGGCTCTGGTACCAGGCCATTTGCTTTACCACAAGCTAGCAAATCCTACCAAGCAGGTTCGGTAACTAACGTAATGGCACCCATTTGTGCCAGCTGCAAAACAGTTCCTCAGAATCATCAAGGAGCAAAACATCAATGCAGTGGAGTGAGAGGAACATGCATGGAGTGCAGAATAGTGCAACAGTGCCACCAGACAATGCTCCTTCATCCCTGATACTGGACCTCGCCCTCCACAATTGGCTCTGCTAACAACAGTGTGGACAAGGCTAAGCCACATTTGCACCAGTGTTGGATGTTTCCGCTCATCCATACACAAATGAGGAATGGCCACTTCAGCGATCTGTGAGTGTGGCATGGAGAATCAAACTGCAGACTATATTATACAAAGATGCTAATGGCATCCATGGTCTACAGGTCCTAGACGACAACACCATCAAATGGCTTTCGACCTCATGTCCCATCATTTAGCCAGGATGGTTTTGGACCCCAAGAGAAGAGAACTTCTTTTTAAATGATTGAAACCTATATACAAAACAGAAGTGGCCAGCTACACAGCTTATCGTTACTACAAACTGTGTTTCCCAGTCTTCATCCACCTATTGAGTCACCATTACGTTAGGTGCTAGCAGCAAGACCCTACCAATGTCTTGCTAGCTTGAGGCTCATAATGTTAGGCCACAATTATTTCTTCAGATTCCTCACCCTCTAGAATTGACCTATTGTAGTATTTATTATCAGAATTAGTGAATCAGAATACCTTGGAACAAAGGCATTATCAGCAAAGAATTGGCACGAAGACCAAGTCACTAATCAGGTAAGGTAATTAAACTAAATTAACACATGCAAATGAGTGGGAGTAATGATAAGGTTCAAACATCACATTATTCACCCCAGGTCTTAAAATTGAGTCTATCAGGGGTTGTCTGTTACACACTGAATGTCGAAATGGCAGGGCATCTTCAGCATCTGGAATTGTAGGGGCTTCTTGTGGACGAGCTCCACTTAGATCCTCATTCAATGGCTCATCACAAGGCAAACTACAACTGTCTATGGTTCAGGATAAATGTTATTAGAATGAAAAGTATGTTCAGGAAGAGGAGCCAGGTGGCGTAATGAAACAGTTTTCTCTCCTTGATAGTATGGACATGACGCTTGAATAGTACAGGCCCAAGTGTAATAAGCCAGAAGAGTACAGATCCACCAATGGATGATCGTCTCTCATAGTTGAAGAGCCTCTCATGTGGGCTGCAGTTGGTTGCTGTGCACAGGAAAGAACAAAGTGAATATAGCCCATCTAATAGCACATATTGTCAACATTCCATCATTGGCCACTGGCCTTGAGAGCAGTTATGGCCTTCCAAACTGTACCATTGTACTTCTCCACCTGTCCATTGCACACTGGGTTGTATGCAGTCGTTTGGCTTGCAGCGATCCATTTGTTCAAGAGGAACCAGTGCAGTTTAGTGTCAAGAACAGATTTCCTGACTGACCTGAAGACCTTGATAGCATCCAGGAGTCTAAATAACACAGCACTAGTCCTGATTGGCTAGCAAAGTCATGTGTTGGAGGGGCGGGGTCTAATCGATAAAATATATTGGAGAACAGAGAAACAGCAGAATAAAGAAGTGTCAGAGGGGCAGCATCTGATAGATAAAAAGAGATTTGAGAACAAAGAGGTGAGAACAAAAGAAAGACAGTGAACTGAACTTGAGCTGCGTGCTCCCTAGAACTATTAGTTTGAGACTAGTGTCTGTGTACATACATTTTGAGAGTAGTGTTCTGGTTGTTGGCATCTATCGTGTATGTTAGTTGTTATTGAGTTCAAAAGTGTTCAGTTGCTGAATTGTTGATTCACTCTTCGGGAGTGGTACCCAGCAAAGGGAGTTGCTGACTTTGGCTAGCCGAGGTTGTGGGGCAATGGAGGTCCCTCAATAAGGTTGGCATTGCAGGAGTTGCAGACACTAGTATTGTTGGAGCATTTATCCTGACAGTGGTGGCAGCAGTGGGATACAGAGATCTCAGGTTATTAAAGGGTCCGTGAGTTAATTTGTCCTTAAGCTATTTCTTTTTTTATTAATTTTTGTTGTTAACTAGATGGGAGAGAGCCAGTTGTGAAAATCACTGGGTGACTGGTACTAAACCTTCGCTAGGTTAAGTTGTTTTGTTTTTTTCACATTGCTATTTTGCTGTTACTTCTCTGTTGTGGGAGTGGTGAAGAATTATGTCACAAGGTCAGGGTGCACCTGGTGAAGGTTTTCAATTGAGATTTGAGAAGCCAGTCCAATGAGGCTACTCCTGAAACATCACGCCAGCTTGAGATTCATGGACCAGTGGATTGTGATGGAACAAGAAAAGGCTCAAAGGATTGGGCAGCAAAGAGAGCAAGACAGGCAGCAGTGAGAGAGGATGACAGGAGACATGCTGCAGAACAGCAGGAGCACTGGATTCAGGCCCTTGCTGCAGCTCCAAGACCACCCTCATCTATTCCAGAAGTGGATCCCCTCCCTAAGCACACAATACCCAAGTTTCAAGAAGGAATTGAAGACATGGGTGCATTCATCCAAATGTTTGAAGTAACAGCAGAAATGGGAAAATGGCCCCCAGCTCAATGGGCAGTATACCTACACAGCTCTTTAGCAGGAGCAGGATTGTCTGCAGTTGCAAGTTTGAGTGCAGCAGACCAAGGATACTATGATATTGTAAAGAACTTGCTATTGGCAACTTATCAAGTCACCACTGAAGCTTATAGAAAAAATATATTTGAACAGGCATTTGACACTGCCAATCCAGGTAATTGGCTGAGTAAGCATCAGCAAAGTTTTAAGCAATGGTTGGAATCATCTGATAAGGATCCAGAATTGTTAATGATACTGGAGACAACCTACCGAAAACTACCGAAGTGGCTGGAAACTAAAATGAGAAATTTGAACCCAGAAACATTTGAAGAGCTAACAGAAGTAGTAGTGAGACACCTTGGAAATCAACAGAGGCCTGATAAACCTATACCAAAGTTGACCACAAGGCACCACTCCAGACATTCTTCCAGTGTCATGCCTTACCGATCCAAACTACCTGAACCAAAGCAGCTGAAGATGGGTAGAGGAAGAGGTGTCGGCCATCCACCGCATAAAGATGTAAGATCTATGGAGTGTTTTAGATGTGGCAAGAGAGGTTACATGAGGCAGGATTATAAAGTGGGAAGTACCAACTACTCATGAGGTAGCAAGTGAAGTGACAATGGCAGTTTTGCTAGCACAGCAGAAGAGGAAGGTGGAGCAAGAGCAATAAGAGCAGATAACTCAGTCAAGGGATGAAGCCATTAGTCACTCCTTGGAGAAGGAACTAGTGGTAAAACAGAGAAACACAAAAGATGAAGATGCTAATTCAGTACCTGAATTAAGTACGGAAACTCCAACTCTCTTTGAAACTGTGACCCCTGAGCAGTTAAGGCAGCTTCAAAAAGAAGATCCTACCCTAGCCACAGTGCATAAGAAGGCTGATTCTGGAGCAGGACTGTTCTTGTGGAAAGAAGGATTACTCATGCAAGAGTCATATAATCTGGGTGGGAAGAGACTGCTAATGGTTCCAAAGAACATGCACACTCAAGTATTGAGGCTTGCACATACCTCATCAACAGAAAAACATTTTGGGCAGGCCAGGACGATAGATGCACTGAGAACGAGGTTGGACTGGCCTGGGTTTGCCAAGGATGTTCAAGACATGTGTTGCTTGTGTCCAGTCTGCCAGAAAACGGCACCAGCTGTGGTGATGCGGGCCCCCATACCCTTTACCGATCATCAAGATCCCTTTCAGCAGGATTGCTATGGACATCTTTGGACCTATTCAGCAGATATATTCAGGAAGTATGTCTTGGTGATGGTTGATTATGAGTCTAATTTGCCTGAGGCTTATACCTTACATAGTATGACCTCAAAACTGTAGTCAATTGTCTGGTTGACTATACAGCTAGGTTTGATGTCCCAGAAGAAGTATTATCCGACAATGGTGCAAGTTTTGTGTCCAAAGTGATGAAAAAGGTTTGTGAAGCTTTATGCATTTGTCAGATCCGTACCTACCCTTACCATCCACAGACCGATGAAATGGTGGGAAGGTTTAATGCCACAGTTAAGAGGCTATTACGAAAGCTAATTTCTGTCTGAAAGAAAGAATGCGAAAAATACCTGCCCCTTGTATTAGGAGCTCATCGAGGCACTAAGCATAGTACCACTGAATTTTTCCCATACCATTTACTCTTTAGGAGGAAATGAGGGTACCCTTGGACCAACTTGTCTGATATTGGAGAGGGAAGGAAGATACCACAGGGTTATAGTTAGTAGAGTATGTGCAATTGCTGGAAGAGAACATGCAGATTGTATGAGGATTAGCATAAGAGGGAGAGCAGAGAGAAAAGAGGTATCACAAACAGCATTATCACAGGAAAGCCTCTAAGAAAACGTTTGAGGAGGGAGAATTCATGCTAGTGTTCCAGCCCTGTAAGAAGAATAAAGTACTCAATGAGTGGCAAGGGCCCTTTATTATTTCTGAACAGCTAACCCCAGTGACATACAAGATTGATATGGGCACCACAGGAAAGAGACAATGATTTTCATGTAAATATTATGAAGATGTGGTCTTCACCTGTACCAGCTGTTTTGTTGTGCCTAGACAGTGAATTGGACGACCCTCTCCTAGATTCGGGAAAGGAGAGCAAAGTCAAACCTACACTCTTACCTCCCCAGCAAAAACAGCTTGAGGCCCTCAAGGGTACAAGGATGTAATACAGGACAACCCAGATAGAACAAACCTGGTGGAGCATAGTATACCTACAAGAAACACATTGCCTATCAGACTGTCTCCCTATTGCTTGGCCCATAAATCCCATGAGTATCAAAGAGGGGAGATAAAGAGTTTGTTGGAGCTGGGTATTATTGAACCTTCTACTAATCAATGGGCAGCCCCCATCGTTCTAGTACCCAAGAAAGAGGGGTCCTCAAGAATGTGTGTTGACTACCGTAAGCTAAATGCTGTAACCCAAAGTGAACCCTATCCACTACTCAGAATTGAATAACTAATTGATGAGATAAGTCAATCAAAGTTTATTACCACTTTAGATCTTACCAAAGGGTACAATTAGGTGCCAATAAAGGACAGTGACCAAGAAAAAACAGCATTTATCACACCATTTGGCAAATTCCGAACTATGCCATTTGGGTTAGTCACAGCCCCCACCACATTTCTGAGAATGATGGATCATGTGTTGATATATTTGTACCCCTTTGCAAAAGCCTATCTAGATGATATTTTAATTCACAGTATAACCTGGGAGGAGCATCTAGACAACATACAGAAAGTACTTAGTAAGCTGAAAGAGGCAGGGTTAGCTATTAAAGAACAAAAATGTAACTTTGCTGTTAATCAGTGCGAATACCTGGGACATATGGTCAGGGATGGAAAAGTTCAACCAATGGAATATAAGATCCAATCAGTGTAATTGTTTAATCAACCGAAAACTAAAAGCAAGTAAGGTCCTTTTTAGGGCTTTGTGGATATTATCAATGTTTCATGCTCAATTTTTCTGTAAATGCCACGCCCCTAACTGAATTAACCAAGAAAACCAATTGAACAAAGTGAATTGGACACGATCGTGTAAGAGAGCATTTCAACAGTTGAAGGACATGTTGACAGACTACCCTATTTTAACCACCCCAGATTGGAAGAGGCCATTTGTGTTGCAGACTGATGCATCTGCTACAGGTATTGTGAATGTGCTTAGTCAAATGAATGGAGAAGGAGAAAAACACCCCATAGCTTTTGGTTCCAGGAAAGTGTTGCCCTGAGAGTAACGATATTTGGCTATCAAGTGAGAGACGTTGGCTATAGTGACAGGGATTCGCCACTACAAAACTTACCTTGAAGGAACGAAATTTCATGAAACTGATGACAACCCCCTCACTAAGTTAACCAACATGTGGGACAGCCATGGTAGACTGGGATGTTGGGCCCTAGCATTGCAACCTTTTGACTTTACGGTAACTCATAAGCCGGGTACAGGAAACAAGAATGCTGACGGATAATTAAGAGAGTGGGACTCTCTAACCGAGGAAGGGGAAATGTCAGGAACGGACATCCTGACTGACCTGAAGACCTTACTTATTCATTTAATGTTAATGTTATTCATAGGTGTGCTTTCATGATGAACTAGTTTTATTATTCATTTTTGTACAAAATACCTTTGTAAAACTGTCATTGTTGAGTTGAGTTGAATTGAGTTGTTGCTGCATGTCTGTTGCTGTCAAGTTGTCATTTAATGAAAGCTTATTTCAATCTTTTGATTACTGTGATACAAGCGTGTGGACTTAGATCCATTGTGAGGTTATTACAACTTACTATGGCAACTCACGGTACCCTGTCACCTTTTGAGTCCAGCAGAGAAGACTGGAGTTCTTACATCTTGTGCATTAAGTACTACTACAATGCAAATGGTGGAGGCAAATAAAAAGAAATCCATATTACTTTTGGCATGCAGCCCTGCAACATTTCGCAGGATCTGCAGCCTTCTAACTCCAGCCCAGTGGGAGGGCATTGCTTACAATGACCTGATCAGGGAGGTAACATCATTCTACGACCCCAAGCCTTCCCTGATAATGCAGCGGTACCTATTCAATTCAAGAGTGAGAGCTAGTGGAGAGTCAATAGCTTCTTATGTTGCAGCATTACACAAACTAACCGGAACATTGTAGCCACAGTGACGCTATGGAAGAAATGATTTGGGACAGGTTGGTGTATGCAGTGAATTATGATGGCATTCAGCAGCACCTCCTGTTAGAGAGGAACCTCTCGTTCAAAAACGCTTTTAACCAAGCACAGGCTATTGAAGCTGCTGAGAAAAATAACAAAATTCTTAAAAACTGCTCAGCCAATTCGCCAGAACTACACTACAGTTCCTCTGGGCTGCCTGTTGTTAAAGGGGCCAAGAGATTAGCAAGCAAGAAAGGTTCTCCAACATGTTACTGGTGTGGGGGACTACATCTTGCCCCAGTGTGCAAATTTAAAGATACAATTTGCTGTTGTTGCAAGAAGAAAGGCCATTTAGCCCAGGTTTGTAGGTCAAAATCTGACATTACTATTGCAAAGCTTAACCCTGGCCATAAAAAGAATCTATATATGCAAGATGATCAGGTGGATCATGATGGAGTTCAAGAGGGTGTTCAAGATTCAGTTCAAGATTTGTATGGTATGTTTCTTCGTACTATGTCATGTCAACCTATAATACTGGATGTGAGCATCAATGGAATACATGTGAACATGGAATTCAACATTGGTGCATTTCCATCCACCCTCAGTGAGAAAACTTATCAAAACATCCCTCAACAAACTGATATCTCTCCCTTGGAGGAATCCCAGGTCACCCTCAAGACTTACACTGTGAGGTCATCAAAGTCCTGGGAATTACAAACATCAATGCAAGGTATGATAATCAGGAACAGAGATTATGTATTCATGTAGTAAAAAGGGGGGGGGGGGGGGGTGGACCAGACTTGATGAGTAGAGATTGGTTAGATCATTTTACAGTTACACTTGGAGAGGTTAACCACCTTGCCCATTCCTGGGAACCATTACAGAGTATGCTCAACCACCATGCTGATGTATTTAATGATAATCTGGGATGTATGCCAGGTCATATTGTCAAACTTCATCTGAAACCAGATGTCAAGCCAAGGTTTTTAAAACCTCATACAGCTCCTTACAAAAAAAAGAAAAGAAGTGGAGGATGAATTGGATAGATTAACCAATCTAGGAATCATATCCCCTGTTACATCCTCTCAGTGGGCAGCACCCATTGTACCAGTCATGAAAAAGAGTGGTGTTGTCAGAATTTGTGGTGATTACGAAACCACAATAATCAGGCATCACACAGAATTCTTACCCACTTACTAGGATTGAGGAACTGTTTTCTAATGTCTGGTGGAAAATATTTTTACAAGTTGGATTTAGCAAATGCCAATTTACAAATTCCAGTGGAGGAGGGATCCAGAAAGTATTTAACTATCAATACCCATAAGGGACTGTTCCAATACAGCAGGTTGCCTTTTGGAGTGGCTTCAGCTCCTGCAATTTTTCAAAGAGCTATTGAGACTCTATTTATTTGGATTACATCCTGATTACTGGTCCAAACCTCACTTAACATATTGAAAACTTGCAGCAGGTGTTGCATCGTCTTTCTGAAGCTGGGTTACTTCTTAACAAGGAGAAGTGCTCCTTTTTGCTTCCTCAGTTGATGCTCAAGGTCTTCATCCAACTCAAGAGAAAATTAGGGCAATAATTCTCCTAAGCCCAAAAATGTTACTGAACTCCGTTCCTTCTTAGGCATGCTAACCTATTACAGTAAATTTTTGCCAACCCTCTCTTCTAAACTTGCCCCTCTATATAAGCTACTGTGTAAGCAGGTTAGATGGGTCTGGGGTGATCCTCAAGATGCAGCTTTCCAATTAGCTAAGGGTGCACTACAGACAGATTCTCTTCTTGTTCATTTTGACTATTCTAAACCTCTAGTTTTGGCATGTGATGCTTCTTAGAATGGCCTTGGAGCTGTGCGTTAACACCATGAGTGATGGTCAGGAGAGACCAATAGCATTTGCTTCATGTACTTTCAACCAAGCAGAGAAGAAATACTTACAACTTGAAAAGAAGGCTTAGCAATCATTTTAGGAGAGAAAGAACTCAAGCAATCATTGAAACAACTGGCCACTGGAAGCACTACCTTACAGGAAGACATTCCTTGATAGACAGATCAACGCTCTGTAGCATACATGTTTAATACCAAGCAGAGAAGAAAAATAAAAATTGACAAGATCATGCATTGGAGGATAGAGCTATCCTGTTACAACTTTGAAATTGTAAACCATCCTGGTGCTGAGAATATTGCCTGCCTGCCCTGCCCCTGCCCCCCCCCCCCTGGACACATTTCCTCAATCTTTCTGTGCTGCAGTCCCAGCTTCCCCTTTTTCTGGCACTTATCACAAGTAGCTCCCTTAGCAGGACACCTTTGGCAAAGATGTTTAACATTTAGCACCAACAGCTGCAAAAGTGCTGTCTAAGGCATCTTCAGAAGTGGTGGACTGGGACAAAGCAGTGGCAGTTGTTGTGGAGAGGTTAGGAGAATAGCTGTACGATTCAGAGCTCTTTTGGGCATCATTTAAGGACCAAGCTGGAGTGAACATAGTATTCAGGTAAGAGTATTATTTTCTAGCACTCACTGGCAGACATTTGATTGTAGTCCAAAGATAAATACATCCCTCACTGCCTCATCCCTATATTCAGTCTCAGTAACATTTTGAAAATTACAATCCTTAGACAGATGAGAGCTTGAAGAAACATCTCAAGTCTCTCCACTTTTGTCTTCTGGCAGCCAGTAGATGCCAGGGAAATACTTCATTGATAGGCTTGACATACTGGGCCTTCAATATAGCAATAGCTTCTTCATGTTGTGCAGTGCTCAATGTATTCAAAAACCCTAGGACTTACATTGTCCTTTAGGATGGTGAGGTCAAGTCCCTCTCCTGGCAGGACTGTGAGAAAGTTCTGGAAGGTGTGCAACCATTGAAGCCTGGTTATAGGAGTCTGTCCATAATTTGTTTGTTGATAAAATTGTTGAACCAGGTTGGAGATTAGTCCTACGACTTGACTCTCCATTAAAAGGTTTGTGCCATTTCTTTTTGGTAGAAAAGTTACACTGGCTGGCACAAATAATAAGGATGAGCAAACCGTTTCAGTTTTCACAAGCATGCTCAGCAGTGGGTGTCATGGCCTCATCCTGATATACCTTCATGTGTAAGCAAATGAAGAAACTGGTGGGTCATGGGCATACACCAGTTGAAACTAAGTCGGATTATGATATTAACCGAAGTAATAATGTTTCCAACCTGTCTGCAACCTGGATCGTAAGATGAAAAATTTGACATACACCTATATTAAAAGCTTCTGAACACAATACATGAAAATTTTGGATTGTTATACCTAGAAGCTTGGCTAAGTATAAATTAGTTTTGGTATTACACCAATGGAAAAGGTCTAGTAAACCCTATAGTGCTTACACCAACCATACCCAAATGTGGAAACAAACATTAGATTTAACATAATACCTACAATTGAATTATTTCTAATACATTTTGATGGATTAACACACTTTTCTCTACATTGTTCCCCAATTAAGATCTGCCACTGCTCCACTTGGTGCCATATGTTATATGTACCACTTGATCCCTAGCTAGATTCTGAGGGCATAATTATAGTTACTTATGTAGGGATAGCAGTAATGATTCATATTATCCCAACCTTGTTTTTTGTACTTTTTATTCCAGTGCCACTATCTTGTTCGTACACTTATTGGCATATATCCCTGCATTTTTATGCATTTCACGCACATTCTTAAATAAATTGGGAATGTTGTATGTTAATTGTAAGTACAATCAGGTTTAATCATCCTTGTTTGTGTCTTCCATCTGCACAGTGTTGAGATGGAAGTAGGCTCCTTGGCTGGCCATCAGCTCTGAGTGAGTACCAGACTCTATTACTTTCCCATTATGGATCACAGCAATCACATCAGAGTTGTAAATGGTGGACAGGCGATGAGCAATGATGATGGTGGTGCGTCCCTCCCTGGCCTTGTCCAGGGCCTGCTGCACCACCTTCTCACTCTCTGTGTCCAGGGCAGAGGTGGCCTCGTCCAGTAGCAGGATTTTGGGGTCCCTCAACAGAGCTCTGGCTATGGCTATGCGCTGCTTCTGCCCACCACTCAGCTGAGTTCCCTTGGCACCTACATTAGTATTGTAGCCCTGTGCAGAACAGCACACATGAGAATACATGTGTTGGGGAGGGAGGGGGAATTTGGAGAGGGTGGGGGAAGTAAACTATGGTAAAGGGACTATATTACTGTGGGAGACTCACTTCTGGCAGGGAATCAATGAAGGAGTGGATATTTGCAGACTTAGCAGCTTCTACGACTTCTACGTCTGAGACATCCTTGAAAAGAGCTCCATACCGGATGTTCTCTGCTATGGAAATATCAAACAGAACCGGCTCCTGGGACACTATGCCAATCTGTGTTCTGAGCCACTTGAGGTTGAGGTCACGCAAGTTTGTGTCCTCGAGGGCCAGAGAGCCAAGAGAAGGGTCATAGAAACGTTCAACGAGAGAGACCACAGTGCTCTTTCCGCAGCCACTGGGTCCCACCAGAGCCAGTGTCTGACCTGGTTGCACATTCACAGTCATCCCTTTCAGCACCTTCACATCTGGTCTGGAGGGGTAGCTAAAGTGAACAGAGTTGATGTTTACCAGCCCATGTGTGCTCTCCTGCAGATTTTTTGAATAGATAGAAAATAGCAATAAAGAGAGATAAATGAGGAATAATGGACCATATCTTTTAATCCTCCTTTTCTTCACACTATATAATTATGTCAATTAAACTAATAATTAAACAAGTTAATTGCCTTGAACATGAAATATGCATACAATGACCTTTTGGGCAGTTCCATAGTGATTGACGTACAATTCAGACAGTTAAATTCCTAATAATTTCCACAAAGGTGATCCATAAGATTTATTATATATTTTAGTTATTGTAAAACCTATTGAAGGTATTTACCCATATAAAAGACTTGGGATATTAGTTAGCTATTGGGCAGGACAAACCATTATTGGGGTGTGACAGACGTACGCAGAGAACTTCCACTTTTGATATCTATGTTATTCTGCTTAAAAATCCTGTGAATTGTGTGAAGGTATGAATCTTTTTTTGGTATCAAATTAACCCTAACACACCTGGGTAGATATATCACAAGCTTAAAAAAAGGGGAGAAATTTTTTCATTCTGAAAACAAATTTTATATATTGTGACGGACGTACACAACTTGTGTGATGGACGTATGAGTCCAAATGTAGTGAAGGGCAACCCCCACATTTCCCAGTTAAATGGTAAAATAAATAGGAATAGTAAGACATTTTCATTAATAATGAACTGTCCATTGCTGCACACTTTAGTTGGTCAGAGGGGGAAGGGGAAATAGTTACATTTCACACTTGTAGATATTACCACCACATTAAATCATCACCAGTGTTTGTCAACATGTTCAGACCACTTCCAGCTAGTACCACTTTTGGAATAACATTAATCTTAGTGTGTATGAATGTTGGAAGTAACTTGAAAATGAATTTGCTGATATACAAGCTACATGATTGACTTGGAGTTGTTTTTTTTTCCTTTTGTTTTGTTAATTGTTTCAATTAATTACTTAATTAATTATTATATATTTTAAAGCTATAATTTGTAAAGGATTGCATCACTAATTCATACATGCAACAGCACCGCTCTGGAATATAATTAATGCTAACTATGCATTGCTAGTCAAAAAGGAACAGTCCACGGTGCCCTGCTGCTCTTGGAGGACAGATAGTATGCACTATGTCATCTCTTGCATAGAGAATCTTGTTGACGACTTTTGGCCATTTCCAGTGGTTGCTGCTCTTGTGCATCACACCGACCTCACACTGATCATCACCATTGCAGCATGTTATCTCCCCTGGAAAATCCTCTCCATCATAGTCGTCCACTACCACCCATTGGCCAACACACAGAGACACTGCACAGATAGGATGCCCTTCTGACTCATCCTTGTCCTTAATGTTAGCCCTTCTCTTGGCCTGCCTTTCTTTACAGCTTAGCACAGTAACTATTATTATATCTCTTTCTTTTCAAAAAGGGTATGGGAAGTAAAAAAAAAAAAAAACACCCAGTCCTGGATTTGAATATAGGATTTTTAGCTTAGGAGACCTGTGCAATGAAAAATAGAATTTATTTCCCCTCACCAGGGGTGCCACTTTCAGGGAGAGAAAAAAAATAGAGAAAGCATATCATATCTGCAGGGCTTAGCTACGCACGTCTATACAAAACTTCATTCAAATTGGTCTAAATCTATGGAAGGAGAAAGACAGACTGACCGAAAATTCTTGAAATCCTCTCCAGTATCATAATCTCCAATTACCCGTTGGGATAAGTATATTAGCCAAAACAAACAAACACACATAACTATATTGTCAACATCATGGTCCACACATTGATGATACTTTACCAATATACATTTCCATTGGAACCTGCGAGTATTCTCAGGCCAGCTACTGTGTGGTTATTGACTATAACATATTCTGACTATCTCTATATAGAAGCACAGCATAATCTGACTATCTCTATATAGCAGCACAGCATATTCTGACTACCTCTATATACCAGCACAGCATATACCGACTATCTCTATATAGCAGTATAGCATATTCCGACTATCTCTATATAGCAGCATAGCATACTCTGAAGATCTCTATATAGCAGCACAGCATATTCTGACTACCTCTATATACCAGCACAGCATATACCGACTATCTCTATATAGCAGTATAGCATATTCTGTAATTGGTATGACAAAGTTATTTTTTAATGCTCTTGAGAAAAACCTAAAAATGAGAGCTAACTACATCATTCAATAAAAACCTATAGGCATTGGCAGCTTGTTAGCTGTAAATGTAGTTGGTGTCTTCAGTTGAAATTGAATCAAATTACCATTTTAAGGAGTGCCTTGATTCACTGGATATGTAATAGAAAGTTATTGTGAAAAACTACATGTGCATCTCCGTTCTCCCCATCCCTATAAAGTCCAACAAAATTAAAGCTATTCTGGTAGTCAATTATACTTCTGAAATAAATGGGGGGGGGGGGAGGTGAGGGGTTTGTGTATTTTTTTTTTCATTCTAAAAAAGCCTAAAAAAAAAAATACAAACATAATTAGCTCAGATAGAAACAAAGAGCTCATAATATGAACTAGCAAATTCACCCACCTACATAACACTGATAAACTTTTCCTTATAAGAAAATTGAATAAGAAAATGATATTACGGAACTCACCCATCAGAGTTACCCCAGCAATTTCCAAAAACATGAAAAAAGGGGCAATTAATTTTTTTTTTTATATGGAAGATTAAATTTCATTTTTTTAAAGTCACTTGTGGAGGTCATAAGATGATCCCAGAAATATTTCCAGGGAACATCTAGAAATCCAAAATTACAAACATAAAAAACAGAGGCATGGACATTACTGGGTTGTTGTTTTTTGTTGTTGATAATTTATTTAACTTACCAATTTCAATCCTTCAGTGCTGGATGCATCAGAAGTAGGCTTCCTTCCAAGGAGAGCCATGATCCTGGCAGCTGCCATCTTGGACTTAGTAGCATCTGGAGTATATGAAGTGGCACGACCCAGAGACATCGCAGTGAACACCATTGCTGCAAACACTCTACAAGTATATCCATCATCAGATAGAGGAGTGGGGGAGAGGGGGGGGGAAGATAACAAAATCATAGAAAAGAAGGGGAAAAAAAATTTTTTTTTTAAATCTTTAACGCACCTAATTATTTCATCAAAGGTTGCCCTCCCTTCAATTACTAAGAAAGCACCAAAGCTATAGCCAGCTGAATTGATGAAGAAGATCATGGACCTGGATAGCCCCAAGACAAAACTTTGCACAAACACACTTTTAATGTTATCCCTGCAAAAAAAAAAAAAAAAAAAAAAAATTCAGTGAACATTATTCTCACACACTTCTGAAATCTTTCTCATCCAATTCTCGACTCCACACTCCATTCCACACTCCACTCAACACAACACTCCACTACACTCCACACACACTCTCCTTCCACTCCCCACATGCATGCAACCACACATACTTCTATGCTCACTCAAAAGGTCCTTGGAGAAGTTTGGTGTAATTACTATAGAACCTATCCTCCACTCCAAGGCCCACTACTGTGCGCATGTTTGTCACAGAGTCCACCACTGAAGACCCACTGGCCTCTAGTTTGGCCTTGTTCTTCTGTATTAGCCCAACAGACAGGCGGGTCTGGATAAAAGAAAATGAACCTACGATGGGGAAGGCCAACAAAAACAACAATGTAAGCTCCCAGCTGGCTTCGAAGGCTATAAGAACAGCAGCAACGAAACCAAACAATATCTGCAACACCACTCCAAGCCTGATGCCAGTGAACTGTGCCAATGAGTGAGGGGAGAGGAAATAAGAAAAGAAGAGACAAGAGGTCAATTTAAGTTTACCTGTAGAGAAGAACAAAACTCAAACTAAAATTGAAAAACTTACTCCTTTGACCACTGCAGCATCAGCAGCCAATCTGGTGGAGAGAATGCCAGTCGAATTAGTCTTGAGGTCAAACCAACTCATCTCCTGACTGAGAATGGCCTTGAAGCTGTCATGACGCAATCTCTTTGTCAGCCTCTCGCCAGCAATTCCAAGAATAAAAAACTGAAGTGAAAAAGACAGTCAATATCATTACCTCTCTGCCAGAATCTAAGTGTACTGATTTTGCTGGGCCACTCAGATTGCCCCCCCCCCCCCCCCCCTGTCTACCTGTAGATCAGTCACTTATATAAAACACGACAAAATTCTTAAACATAAGTTTAAAAAATAGAAATCCCAGATATACTGTAAAAGTAATTCATCTGGATGACGCAAAATCCTTTCCACCAAGACAATGTTGCAAGTTAAGTAAAAATACATTACCATGATACCAAATCCTAAAAGGTTTGGTCCAGTGTAGCACAAGTGGCTAGACATACATCCAATTTATCAGTTAGACATGCAATTATAGTCTGTTCAACGTGAATTAGTGTGTACTTCATACTAGGGGAATGCATGATAAAAATGTGTTAATCTAAGTTAAATAGATGATAAATAAATATGTAGAATTAGTCATGATGTGCACAACAAAAAAACAACTTACCCCAATAAAGTAAGCGCTTCCAGAGAGTAAAGCCAGTGCTGCAAAACTGCTGCAAAACCAGCACACACATAGGAGGTACCCCTAGCAATTTCATTTGCATCATTGAAACTGAAGATCTGCAAATGGGTGAATGCAAATCACAATATCACTTGACTACTATCACCCAGGACATCCACTACCTCACCAAGAAACTACATCACTCACCCTCAAGATCTCACTGAATAGAGGAGCCATGGCAGGGAAGACAACACCAATGAATGCAGATGCAGCCACCCCTACCAGCACATAAGGCCAGTCAGGCTTGTTTAGGTGGAGCAGTTTCAGGATAGATATGTTATGAAGCTCATTTCCTTCAATGGTCTCATATTTCTTCTTATTGGCCAACTGAGCCTCTGTAGAAGGCAATGTCTCTCTCTTCGCCAGCTCATTCTCATGCTAAAAAAAAACAAACCGAAAAGCACAATAAAATTTCTTTAGAATAAAAGCACACAGACTATTTGTTCATTATTACACATGTAGAGTGTGATACACCTAATATCATTCCACACACACTTAACGCAAACCAACACAGAGCACGGCATGCCCGCACAAACAGAGTATGTCACACATAGAGAATTATATGCATGCTTGCATAAAGCATAGTGGGTGTACGCACGCACGCACACACGCGCACACACACGCACACACACACACACACACACACACACACACACACACACACACACACCTTGCCACTTGAGGAAGCACTATCACGCTGTGGCCTGAAATCATCAGATTCAGGGTTTTCTGAGTTGAAAGATAACTTATGTCCCGTCTTTGGCTGAGGATGTTCTATAGCTGCTTTGAAGTCAGCAAGGCCTACAAAAATGGTGGGAGGTATAATAAGAACACAGGATGTCATTCGATTAAATTCTTACCATCATTATTATCATTTGCAATGCTCTGTGCAGTCACAAGTTCAAAGTACAGCCCTTCACTGTCCATCAGTTCAGAGTGTGAGCCTTGTTCCACTACAACTCCATCCTCAACACACACTATCTTGTCTGCTGTGCGGATGGTGGAGAGGCGATGGGCAATCACAAGAGTGGTGCGTCCCTTGCTGGCCCTGTCCAGGGCATCCTGCACTACCTTCTCACTCTCATTGTCCAGGGCTGAGGTGGCCTCATCCAACAGCAGGATCTTGGGGTTCTTCACTAGTGCTCTGGCAATGGCTATGCGCTGCTTCTGCCCACCACTCAGCTGTGCTCCTCTCTCTCCCACATCTGTGTCATAGCCATTAGGAAGTTCACAGATGAAGTCATGAGCATTGGCCTTTCTGGCTGCCTCCTTAATCTCATCCATGCTGGCATCCTCCTTCCCGTAGCGGATATTCTCAGCAATGGTGGTGTCAAAGAGGACAGGTTCTTGGGACACCACCCCAGTTACTCCACGCAGCCACTTGAGGTTCAGACTAGCCACTTCACAACCATCAATGGTGATCTGCACAGGAAATTAATAGGAGTTCATAGATCAGCTTCCTCAAAGGAAAACATCAACTAAACACCGTTTGCTTTGACTTTGCCACTGGAAGTGAGAGGTTTACAAACAGGATGACCAGTACCAGCTAAAAGTGACCGCAATTAAATTTTGGGGGGATAAGGTATTTGAAGCTTTCCCGCTAAACAGCCAAGCACTGGAAGTCAGATAGCTACAACTCCAACAAAATCTCCTAAGTTCTCCATATATATATATATTTTTTATAATTCTTTGAAGAACATAGGTCAATACTTGCCTAAGCTGTAGTGTAGTTGTGCTCCCTTCAGGGTTGCAATAAGTTGCAGAAGCAACTGGGGATTTGCTATGGCTCTATTGCTGGTCCTTACTACCAGGGCTCATAATAGACAGATAATTTAATCTGGTGGTCTAATTTTGCAACATGATTAAATACAAACCCTCTGCACACTATTCCCAAGAAATTCCATGATAATGTTCTCCAACCATCTCAGCAATCTTCAACACAACACAATGGAAGTATCCTCAACAGTTCTATATCACAATGCCCCCCCCCCCACACCTTCCCTATGTTCCACAGTTCTCTTCAATGCAATGAACATGATACTCCAGCAGTTTCACACCATAACCAAGCTTCAATCAATGTCACCCCAGCAGTTTTACAACACAATGCTCCTCCATCTTCCATACTTCTCTTCAATGTAATGAACACAATCTTACCCCAGAAGTTCAACATGAAAACTTTAGTCTGCTATCAGGAGTGTGTCATGCTAGCTCCAATAGAATTGATACTTTGACACAGCTAAAGCTATTAATTATCTAAATAACTTCTGTGTTGATTCTTGCCATATTAAAATCTAGCTAAATATTTACTTTGTGCTTCCCTATCTATTGAATGAATCTGGTTATACAGCAACTAACAAGAAGCTAATTATCAGGCATCAGTTCTTCTCAAGAGTTTCTGCTTCCCACCAGTAGGCAAGGGACGATAGTCCAGCTACATTCCGTTTGGTCTGAAGAATGCCTGTACTTTCCTTATAAACTATACAGATAATGCTGTTTTCTTCTTCACAGAGCTTCAGGAGTAACATGGGGGAAAAAAATTTCAGGTGGAGTTGGGAAATATCTGAAATATTGGTAATGAGTAAATATTGAGACTTTTACAGTGATTTTTTGACTGGAAAAGTCAAAGCAAACACAGACTTTAATTCTATTATTCCTTAGTCTATGCATGCAAAATAGCAACTTGAGTGGCCATGCACGCACACACTTTGTCTGACCTGTCCAGCATCTTGATCGTAGAATCTCTGGAGGAGCTGAACGACAGTGCTCTTGCCACAGCCACTGGGCCCCACCAGCGCCACTGTCTGGCCCGACTTGATCTCAAGGCTGAATCCCTCCATTACCTATTTAAAATATCGCATATTTACTACCCACACACATTTGTTCTCTTCTGGTATGCAATATACAATGCATACCGTCACATCTGGGCGTGAAGGATAGTGAAAGGTGACATTCTCAAAATTTATGTCCCCTTGCAACTTGTCAAGCACCTGCCCCTCCCCTAAACTGGAGTCAATCAGAGATTTCTGTGCGGGAAAAGGTGAAGAATAAATTATTTGTATTGTGTATTGTGTACGAAGTCACTTACTCTGTCGATGACCTGAAATACAGCAGAAGCAGCTCCCAAAGCTGCTCCAAATGTCTGCAACTCTGGCAGTGCATTTCCAAGAGAAAAGCTACCAACTAATATAGTAATGAAGACCTAGATGTACGTGAACAATTACATACATGCATTAATGCATTCACATACACATTCAGGTACATGTTCTGAAAACATTGGTGCATATGTTGAGGATACATATCGTCTTAGAAGTAACTAAATAAATCTATTTTACTACTGCTACTCCTCCCAGACATTTGGTCCATTTACAGCTTAACTTTGCTGACATATGAGTGACAACAAACTTAATTTAAACCTTAACATTAAAAATATTAGCTATGTTTGGCTTATTTTTGTTTTATATGTTTATTGGTGCAAATTCTCCCTCCCCTCCAGAGTGACATAATTGATTTTTTTTGTTGACTAATTTCATATAATCTATTTTTTAAACAGTCATTAGCAGCACTGAATATTTCCTTCTACACCACTGGCACAATTCTTGCTAAACTTGGCAAATATTATTAAATCAGAGATAATTACATTTGTATATCACATGAAAGTAAAAGAAAATTGCTGTCTGTACCACATAAAGAATACAATTAGTGTGTTCAGTTTTGTGTACTAAAAGAGTCCCTGTGGTTAAACTAATAGCCTTCTACATCATTCCCTCTGGGTATATGAAGGATTGCAGTCATGTCTGTTTTGAGTCTGTTCACCAGGAAAAACTACCATAATGAGCAATCAGGAAGTAGCGGTGTAAAGACTCCTTATCAACATAAGACAGAACACAACGTCATAGACTTCACTTTACTTCAGAACTGAACGAGGTGCCATTTTAATATTTCTTTGTCAAATAGAACAGTTGAGGGAGGGCAAGGCTTGGTACATTTGCTAAAGTGTGGATGTGACTGTTTATCAGCTGCTAAATATGCATATATCTCTAGCTACTGCATGTGCAGAAAATGCATATGCATTTGAGGTAAAGGTGCTTTTACGGACAGCTGTGCATAGACATTATCAGAGGTATAGACTATGGAGAGAGAAAAGAGGGAAGAGAAATGACATGATTATTATTCCAGCATGAAGTATGTGCAAACTCAACTG
This sequence comes from Lycopodina hypogea, assembly GCA_963969325.1. Taxonomy (NCBI): domain Eukaryota; kingdom Metazoa; phylum Porifera; class Demospongiae; order Poecilosclerida; family Cladorhizidae; genus Lycopodina; species Lycopodina hypogea. The sequence continues at coordinate 2,088,071 of OZ017787.1, forward strand.
TTACTACATCCCCAGCACTGAGTTCACAGTCCAAAATGAGGGTCGATCCATACCTAGAGATAGAAAAGAGCTGATATAACACATGTAACTACAATTTGTGGAAGTGGTTTACCAGAAGCCAAGGGCTTGAGTACAGAAAGCGACTACATGGAGTAGACCAATAACCAGACTAGTGAAGAAACTTCTCTTATAACCTTCTTTCATTGCTTCTCCAAGCTTTGCATTGTATCTGAAGAAAACAAATATCATGAATAGTATTTTTAATATCAAAGACCATGCTAATAGCAAACTCTCTCACCGTTCAGCCTCATGACGCTCTCCCCCAAAGGCAGCCACGGTCCGTATGGAGGAGATTACCTCCTCTACCAAAGACCCAGCTGCAGCATATGCCTTCTGCTCCCTGGCAGTGAAGGTAGCTACTATCTGAGAAAGGTAAAAAATAAGAAGGGGAATTCAGTGAGAAAACAAAGTGAAGGTAATAAGAAAGGAAAATATGATGACAGAGTCTGGAAGAAAATAAAAACAAATACTGGCACAGGCACTGCATGCCAAAGACAGTTTGGGCAATACCTTGGCCATTAGAGTGGACAAGAAGACCAGGAGAGGCAACATAGCACACACCACTAATGCCATCTTCCAACTGAAGTAGAAGGCAACAACAAAGTTAGCCAAGAAAGTGCTGGCAGAACTTATGAAGAGCACCAGCTTATCTCCTATTCCAGCCTGTATCTTCTCCACATCACTGCATAGGAACACATGTACACACACACCATTCTGAGATGTACACAGAGAGCATATCAGTTCTGTATTCATATACACAAGAACCATAGTTCCTATCTGAAACTATTATAATCAAGGATTTCTGAAAAAAAAAACTGACCTTGTGCTCACATCAATGTGTGAAATGGACCTTTTGCATTACTGCAGTACATACTCAAACACTTTCCCACCATCCTATTCCTCTATCAATCAGACCCACTCACTCTGTCAGTCGACTACTGAGTTGGTTGACACCATTCACATCAAACCAGCTGATCTCCTGATGGAGCACGGAGCGGTAATAGGCAAGACGAATCTGCCTTGTTTGTCGGTAGGCACTGATATTGAAGAAGATGTCGGCAAAGAAAGTTGACACGAGCACAGCTACACCAAGACCCACATAAATAAGGGAATATATATGAATTTCAGATTCAAGCTGAGAATTGGGGTCACAGGCAAATGATATAACTTCAGAGAACACATTCCCAGACTGGGAATCGCACAGAAGATTAGAAGTTTCTCCAACATCACTGAAAAGTGATCCTTCAATAAGCAGAGACACAGAACAACTGGTGTTCATAGTGGAGGCGTATTCATTGGCTATAGCGGTGAGGCTGTCGTTGCCAAAGTTACTGCTACTAGCCTTGATATGAAAGACAAATTGATTGATTACTTGACCAAAGAGGATTAGGTGACCAGGAATTGCCAGTCCTGAGAGCACAGCCATTATAACGCCTACCAGGAACATCAGATCATCCCAAAGGTCTGCATACCTGAACTAGATGACAGATCAAGGGTTATCAGTACATTGTGAGAACTTAATGATCTTTTTTTTTTCTTTTTTAATGAGAGAAAAGAGATTGGGAGGAATGTGTTGAAAGAAGAACAAAGGAGTGAGGTGGAGGGAATAGAGGAAGGGAGAAAGGGACAGTCAAAAAAGTGGGAAGAAAATTTTCAATTTACCAAAGTCCAGATGTTTGCATGTTTCCTCCTTTCCATCCTGTAGGATACAATCAGTACAAAATAAGGAGAAAAAATCTATCATACATATGTGTGGAGCACTTAGCTCTGTGCACACACATACATTCATACTGTCATGGATTCCTACTATGACTAGACTGGCTATGTAAGAGGCTGGGTCTGACTATAAACTTGTATTTAGTCATAGTTGTTACATGTTAATCACTAATCTGATTAGACAAACTGTTAATGGTCTAATGTCATGTTACGTGTTGTGCCATGTCATATGGAGAGCCGTATGCCTATAAAAGGGTTCAGTTATCCACACTAATTCTCTATGCTTTGCTCTGTGCTCCTGCACAGCACAGTTGCTATTCTGTCAACTGCAATAGTTGAACTAGTTTTCTGTGGTAACAGCATGTAAGCTAAGCCTTCGAGAAAACTGCTGAAAAATAGAACCCTAACACATGTATGTGTAATAAACACAGACAATAAATAGTCATTGTATGAATGATCTGACTGTATAACTAGATAATTAATAGAGAAAGGAGAAAGTATTAAGTGTACAACTTCGTGTTAACAGAAATATATTCTAAAGTCCATTTGATTTGAGTTGAGCCCTGGGGAAGTCTTAATAACTTTGTAAATATTCAACGGATCTCCAGATTTCAAGGACCAACAGACTCATGAGCTCCAGACATTCTTTTAGCACTATTCCTGAAGAAGTTGACAGTTCCATGGCAAACTTAGCTGTATGTCCCATAATACACAACATTACATCTTGCGTTAAGTGACCAGATGGAATGCAAACACAAGTTTTCTATTTGGATGGTAAAGGAAGCATGGATTCTACTCAGCCTAGGCTGGACTTTGAGTCCAAGGAGGACGTGGATTCTCTTCATTTACCTCTGTGTGCAAGGCAAGGTCTACAAGTAAAAGTCTGCTATTCATGTCAATCTTCCTGAGAAAGTTTAGTGTTAACTTCATGAAGTTGTTCAGGAAGAACAGAAAAGAAAGGCATTAACTATGCAGTTAGCACTTTGTTCTAATGACATAAAGATCTATATGGATGGAGGGTAACTTTTAAAGCTACTCAACCATATATCAATTTCAAATAAGTAATGATAATTATTTCTGCATATATTCATATCAATTTTTTTTTTTATTCTTACCTCGAGTAAGGATAAGGACAATAATTGACCACTCGGGATTACGTATCAGAAAATAGATTTCTTCTTTTTAAATTTGATTTATGACATTTGGACATGCATACAGCATATAAGTGAACAAAACATTCATACCAGCAGCAATAAAAAAATCAGAATACAAGTTGTAAAGCTAAATGTCTCTCAGTGTCACCATTGACATTGTGGTAGAGCATCTACACTATAAAATGGGAATAGTGTGTGTATGTCTGTCTGTCAGTCCGTGTATCCTCGATTCATGCTTGAAGTTAAACCTACAAACCATATACCTTTAGAATCAGTATCACCAGGGCAACAATTTAAGTATGTCTATATGGCCACACCCTTATTGTATTTGTTTTAAAAGCCAAACATGGTACTTTTGCCAGGAAAAAAATGGAGCTACAGACCTAAAAATTGTTATGCACACACAATTGACTCTGAGAGTAACATGGGGTGGGTCCCACCTGGCCAATCCTTTTCCTCTTGGTGTGTAAGGCTAAAATGCAAAAAATAGTATTTCTTTTTCCTTTTTTTAACACTTGGACCTAGGTAGCTATATCCACGAATCCATAATGAATGGAATAAGTGTCGCCTGGAGAACACTTTAAGAATTTCTATAAGGCAACGCCCCTTTCTGTGTTCATGTTAGGCACAAAAAAACAACCAAAAACAGTACTCTAGCGAAGTAAATGTTGGAACAGACCTAAAACTTGGAATATATATATATACACAACTTGATTCTGGGAGTAACATGGGCAGGGTCAAGCAATTTGGACAATTTCATACATCAGGAAAAACCACCCAAAGAACGGATTTGTCCATAGTAAGTATAAAGTTTGTATTTTATCAGTGAGGCTCTCCCTTCTCTTGTTGAGCAGATGTACAGAAGGAAAATCTCCATTCCACATGCACTGATGCTATTGGTGTCCTCTTACAGCCAGAAAAATTGCGTGGATATATTCACTAACATAATTATCTTAACAAGGTGGCCACTGATGGCAGCCATTACACGGGTAAGAATAAGGATGATAATAATTAAATCTCTTGGAAATGACTTCAAGAAAATAGTAAATCTTACAGAAAACAACCACGCACAGACTCCTAATTCTCAAACTGGGCCAAAAGTACCATTTTTGGTCAACCCTTACCTCTTTTTTTTTTGCATGCTCTTTTTTGAAAATTCCAAGATCATCTGCAGGAGCACACAATGCAGGGAGCCCAACACAATTAGAATGGTGGTCGACCGGTTCAAAATACTTTCCTGATAGATAGGCAGGGATGGCATGCCGCATACATAGAAATAGCTATAGAATATGGACAATGCAGCTGCTCATGATAATAATCAAGGCACTAGTTGTCCAACAAACTGAATTATTGCAGCTCTGTTTGCAATATTTATCCTATAACCAATTAAGTAATCAGATGTCCAATGAACAGACACACAAATGGATATGCCACAGGTTGAGGTGTGGTCTGGTGGGACCCAGCCCATGTTAAGCCCACAGTCAAGTTTCATGTGTATAGGTGCAACTAAGCATTTGATTTCTTAGGTGGAAGATATTCTCTCCAAAATGTGAGCTCTCCACTGAGCTATTATTAGAAGCTATACAGGTATAAGAATGAGGATTATTATTATTTTGAAGTAGGCTTGATGCCGCTTAACTAAGCCTGCATCAAACTGAATATGTTATCTCTAAGGTATGACCATTGGACTTCTTAGAACTGAGACCTGTCTTCATGAAGTTTAACATTGTGCAAGTTACCGTATTACCTGGTTGAAAGTTGCTCTGAAGATGAGCTTTGAAACTGTACGAAATGATTCAGTTAACACACAGCTAGGTGGAAAACATTAGGGAGTTTTAAAAATTTCACATGCAATTAATAATTACATGTAAAACATGTCACTTAGGAGTCCAAGAATTGATATTCAATCATGTACACACGACAGAGGGTCAGAGTGGTTTACACATACTCCGCTAAGTGGTGGAAGTTAAATAGCCACGCTGTGTCTCAGCCAAATGCCAATCAATCTCTTGGCAGAGCAAAGTTAGGTTTTCACCACACCACTTAAGCTGACTACACTATAGCCAAACCTGAGACAACCACTAGTCAAATACATGCCACAGAACTGGACCTTTGTTCGCTATTAGTAACATGCCCATACTTACACCAAAGGCTTAACAAAAATTATAAAAAAGTAAAGAAAAGAGAGAGAGAAAACAAATTTATAATTAATATATATTGTATTTAATAATTTTATATATATGTGTATGTGTGCGCACATTCTTTCCAATTGAATGGAACATATTGTGTGCTGCTCTTATTAGTTAGAACATTGAAAAAGATTTTCTAAAGGACCTCGGAACAAGGTGGAAAGGAAGAGATATCCTCGGTATCTCATTAGGTTTATATAACCAGTACAGAAGAAACCTCGTGGAAGCTATCAAGACTAACAATACAGGATACCCATCTCATAGTTGTGCTGATTTCAAAACGGAATGCTAAATTACTATTATTTTCTTTTTTGATTCAGCTTTAGGGAGGGGGGGGGGAGGTATAGGATTTTTGTTGAAAGATTTCTTTTTTTTAATAACATAATGTGCTTACACATCTGTTCTAGCTCATTTCCATATCTGGGAGCATTTGGATGCTTCGTTATGAAGATACAGCAAGTTTTATCTTCACCTACATGCAGTCTTGCCCACCAGATGGATAATGTATCTCATGTTTACTGCCTTGGCACAAGCCTTAGCCCTCTGCCATTTTTTAAAGTGAGTCAAACCAAAATATGGAGTGCTAGCACACTTCCTGTTTGAAGTCTCCATTGATTCCAGAATAACAAGAAGATCTGAGGAGTTAGCCTTATTGTGTTGCAGAAATGGGGAACTCACCATAACTACAACTTTACTCCTAATTTTCTCAAAACGTGTTGTTGTTGTTGTTGTTTTAGGGGGGGGGGTGGGGGAATCATATTCCAGTGGTCACATGATTAAATTCTACACACCATTTTAAAGCTGTTTTTTATCTGTTATAAGCAGAAGTTTTTTTTTTCTTTTCAAAATACCAGTCATTTTTATGGGTGGATAATTGATCCACACTTTAACCTCTATTTAAGATTCAGCCACATTATCCCAGAATGCAGTAGAGAACTAAAAGCTTGTGCTCATTACTTACCTCAAGTGGCATTATAACTACACTCCGAGTGGCTAGCCTTGGTGGCAATGCTTCCATATGATTTTTAAGAGGCTGGGGAGGATAGGGGGTTTTTCCCAATGAAATTGTAGGTATGCATACAATAAAACATGTCATTAGAAAGCTCAAAGAACAAGCTACAGCTTGGTACCAAATTGCCTGCACTGGGTAAAAGATAACAAAAGTTATGAGGTCATAAAATGACACAAAGAATTTTGGTATACTCACATTTAATTAGTATGGCCTTCAACATATTCAGCATATATAATGTGTGCAATGTTATGATAATAATTACTGAAGAAAAAAGTTAGGGAAATTGGTTAAGGAGACCAAACATTACACCATCTTCAGCTGCAAAATTTTCTAATTCCTCCCCCCCCCCCCCCCCCACCCCCTCTCTCCACCACTGGCCAGAGAGCAATGTGGTTTGGTATTAGTGGTCATGCTTGGCAATTGTACAAATGCAATGTACATAACTGAGATCTAATGTAAACAGATCAATGCTGATAGGCCAGCAATGAATAGATCTTGCCAATATCAAGTCTATACCTGGACACACCTTCATACACACTCAACACCTAGCCACACACTACACTAAACAATGGCTGAACACTCTTTCCCTTTTGAGAGGACTCACTGCAAGCAATCTTTACAGACATCTTGTGAGGCGTGTAGTAGTGGTGGACATCAACACATTCACTGTCAACTTAATTTAGGAATAAAAAATTTTTTTTTTTAAATTGCTTTTAGTAACTCAACCAATTTGAGATAAGAATTTAGCTGGTAATCCAATCACAACTGTTCTCTTAAAAATTACCTATCTGTCATATTTGCAAGCCTCAAGATTAATTGCAGGAGTTTTGGCAGCTCTATTTGATAAAAAAAATTCAAGATTTTGCAACAGCAAAAAAGCTCGAAAGCAAAAGACACATTAACAGAAAAAACATACACGTGTTCTGCAGTCAGAATGTGAGCTGGAATTGGTTGACAGTTGTGCATGGAGACAGATGCATGACACAAGAAGTACAAATCTTCCCGTCCAAACTCCCAAGATAAAGACACCTCCACTGCATCACTGCACCAACCAGCATATTCCCGAGACAATATATCACCTGTTTGGGGCAAGTCGTCAGTTCATCTGCACTTTTTTTTTCACCATTTGTTACTTATTGTGTTTCATTGGCGCATTATGTCCACAACTTCATGCACTAGAGTAACTATGATTTGATTTAATTGTTGTTAAGGCAATTTTGGAGCATGGCAAATTAAGCAAAAACCACTTATGCATTGTGCCAACTGAAGCCGAACAAACATGCATTTTTTGTTTGGATCACCACTGGCTACCTCTGGCCACGACTGAGAAACAGCTGTTGGAAGGCTTCCCTGCCCCCTCCTCCCTCCACTGTGCAGGCCAATAGCACTACACGAACAATGACAGAGTTACTTTCGGAATAAGCACACCCTTTGATAGATCCCACACTGCTTATAGGCCCACCAACCTGCAGACACAAATTCCACAGTTCCCACACAAGAGGATGCTTGGTCCCACATCACCCAGTTTAGGTTGGTTTCACTACAATCAGTTCTTACTAGCCAACCATTATTTCACCTCGAGATTGGAATGTTGCTGGAGTCTTTGCATAGCCGGCAAGTCGCAGTTTGCCCTGATTTGGACTCTCATCACACCTTGGTGGCCAGGTGTGCTCAGTACCATATATTGAAGCAAATCAAAGACATAGTGATAGACTAAAGGCCTATCCACACTACAAACGGGTTTATACCTCTCTCCAGCAACACCAGGTTCTAAACGTTTTATTGTGTCCACACTGGCATAGTGCTGAACCCGCTCCACATCACCTGCATGGGCTGAATAATTGGCTGGGTTGATTAATTAGTTTGCCTCTAATTCATATAGAAATGGAAAATTGTATTTTTTGTGTGCTACTTTGTTTTGTTCTTTCCCTCTGCAATGCCATTGCATAAACGGAAGACAGAGGGAGAGAGAGCTGTTAGTAGCTAAACTCCTAATGGAGAACATCAACAATAAAGCTACAGGAATGTTAAATAAATCTGAATTGCTTGAAGTATACCCTTCTGAAGGTTTCATATAAAACCGGATGAAACCCGTCGGGGTGAACAGGGTGTATTGTGGATGCAAAAAAAAGGGGGTGTGTGCTGTTATATTGCCTATGCTTCACCAATTATGTACAAAATTTACCTAAAAAAATACTGGTTTGGTTGGGCTATAATTTTTGCTAAACTTTTCAAGGAAATTTTAAGCCTTCTGCAGACGATATATGAAGCTGGATGCAATTTGAATGGTTACTGCAGGACCCACATTTTAAACGCTTTTATTTTTAGACAAGTTACACAGTCAGGCAAGCAGTCAGACACACACACAGGGAGTTAGCACAATTAATAGTGCAGATAAAAAGATTTTCAAACACTTGACATAACAATAAAGATACTACAACTGCAGATGCTGAGATTGAGAATGAAATAAAAAGGAGTCAGCGCACACCTTACTACTCATGCTAAAGGGCCAGTTGATAAACTAAAACCAAGAGATGGTATGACAAGAAATAAAGGATGGGGTACATTCTCTCTTTCTTAATATCTTCACTCTATCTACTTCTTCTTTAACATTTATCAATATATTATAAAAGCAGGTTGTGTGGTGTTGACTTAAAATATGAATCAGAAAGAAAACGATAGAACTTAACAATTAGGTCCACTCAGGATCAACTGACTGTCCTACCAGTGTGCAGAGTGAAAGTAAGCTTGGGTTGGGTCCATGGCAATAGTTAGGCTTATGGCTGAGGCATTAGTTGTTTCATTCTTTGCTAAGTTTTGATCAAACTCGGATTGTGTTTCTTTCCATGCAATGGTACCACATCAGTTGATCCAGGAGTCAAACTAACATCACACAAGAAATACACAAATAGGTTCAATAGAAGCTATATATCTGCATCTACTCCTCTGAGCATGAACTGCATACTGTGAGGTAATGGAGTCTAAGCTCTCAACAGCACATCACCATGGTTACCAGACACTCACCCTGCATTGGTAGGGGGATCATCACCAACCTTCTTCTCCAATAACTTTTCATCCTTATCATCATCCTCTTCAACATCAATAATTATTCCCCCATTCCCCTTCCTCAGAGCTCTCTGCTCCAATTCGGCCTCACCCCCACAATCTGTCTCAGCTGCCCCATTTTCAGCAATAACATTTGCTTTCTCCACTAGTTCAGATGTGGCACTTCCAGAAAACTCCATTTTCCCAAGTTCAGTTGCTATTTGGTAAATAGAAAAAAGAAAAAGAAAAAAAGAACAGTGAACTAACTGAGAAAAAAAAAAATTCGAACAAATTCTGGACAATACACTTGAAAGTTATTGAGTTAATTACTGCCATTGCTTACCTTGGCCAGGGTCGTCCATCCCAATTGAGCTGCACAGAAGGAAGGAGACACCGAACTCTCCAGTACCCGGATAAATCTACACTGTTACACGTGCTGCCCCAACTGATGACCAGTATTAGGATGCCGACACCATGTAGATGACATTCCTGTGTGATTCAAGATTTCTGATTAAAAAAAACTTGAATACAAACTTCCTATAAAGAGAGTCTGGCCTTTTTACTTGTGGCGCACTTGTCTAAGAACACTAGGAATTGTTAGGGTGGGGTGGAGAACAGTCACAGGCTTTGGGTAATAATGGATTTTTAACAAAACCCAAAAGTTCTAAATCTTACTACAAGTTTAACCTCATCTAGTTATTTAAACTATTGATTTGCCTGGCCTAAAACACTATAGTTTAGTGACTACTATAGTAATTATTTACCACAGGTCCTAGTGCAACCGCTCAGCTTCCACAGAGGTTGGCAACACTTTTGCAAATCACCCAAGATCATGATACTAATCCACAATCCACAATTTGTGTTAGAAATTAGTCAAATTGTGCATTTTGTAATAAAAGCATAATATAACCTGGTGCATAGTTTTCAGACATAAAAAAATATTTTTAGATAAAGGAGCCACCTCTAATTTGACTTTAGGCAACCTCTGGACAACAATCTTTGCCATATAGTTATGGAATTAATATTTAATATTTCAAGAAAATGGAATAAAACCTCATACTTGGTTTCTAGACATTAGGAAGTAATTTTTAAAAATGGACTCCATGAGCCACTTTCATTTTACCTTTGTTGACGTATTGACATTACAATATATGGCAAAACTATTTGGTATTTTGCTATGAAAGAATGATACTTGGACCATATTTTGGTGGTGATTGAAGTGAGTTTTATATCTAGAGATATAATGAATTATATATTATAATTCGCTATTTAAAAAGTAGCCATCCTGAGGATGGAGACAAAATATATATATATATATATATATATCTTTCTATAATTTAAGCTTTTTATTGTGGGTTTGTTTGTTCCCTGTCACATACCAGACACTTGGCCCTACAGGGCTCAAAAAGAAGAAATTTAGGGGGAAAAAGCCCCAGAGGGCAGTATTTTACTCTGATCTTCACCAAACTTCAGTAAAACATCCCCAGGGTGACCCACATCAAATACTGAAAATTTGAGCCCTTCAGGCCCAATAATCTGGGAGTAGTTACCAACAGAATTATAGAAGACAAGAAAGTACCCATCCTATGGATGGAGACAAAAGCCCCCCCCCCCCCTCCTCTGAAAGATATTTTAGCATAACACCCATCCTATGGACAGAGACAACAAGACCACTTAAGTTGTAAATCTGTTGTTTGCTATCTCATCCAAGATGCTTGGGCCTACAGGGCTAAAATAGAAACAAAGAAAAAGAGCTGGAAGTAGTGTTTGGGGGCACAGTTTTTTGAGGTATGTGTTTACACAATTATATTGAATGGGATGTTTTACTCAGGCATAGAGCTGTGACCACGACCAGTAAATGATTGGGGAAGAATAGCCCCAGGGGTAGGGTATTACTCTAACCATAGCCAAACTTTGTTATAGTGTCCCCAGGGTGACCCCCATCAAACACTGAAAATTTGAGCCCTCTAGGCCAAATAATCTGGGGTATTCACAGGACAAACAAACCAACAGACAAGCAAAGGAAAATAATAATAAAAACAAAATAACAAACTAACAAACAAGCAAACACAAAAAAAAAAAAAAAAAAAAAAAGCAACAAAAAAAAAAAAAAAAAAAAAAAAAAAGCAACAAAAAAATGAACTAACAGACAGACAGACGGACGGATGGACAGACAGACAGACAGACAGACAGACAGACAGACAGACAGACAGACAGACAGACAGACAGACAGACAGACAGACAGACAGACAGACAGACAGACAGACAGACAGACAGACAGACAGACAGAGCTTTAATACTGGCAATCACCAGGACAAAAAAACGTAGTCAGTGCACTTGAGGTCTGCCTTGAAACCAGACCCATACCCTCACACCCCCACACCCCCACACCCAGGATTTTGAAGGGGGGGGGGGGGGAACACCATTAAACATCAAGACTTCATTTTTGCATTTAAATTATATTTTAATGTTTGTAAACCCCATCTACATGGATGCTATTCCATAACAAGTTTCCTTTCTTAATCAATATCAATGTCTAGAGGAGAAGAAAACAGGGGGGCCAAATCAGAGCACCTTTTTTTTTCTTTTTTTTTTCAAATGCTCTACATTAGCACCAATGCTGTAAATCACATATATGATCTTTGTCCAAGATCAATTGTTAGGAAAATCCTTAGTATAGAAAATAGTGTTCATTTTTAGTTACAGATGCACAAATATCTATTCACTCATACATAGAGAATCACACTAATAAAAATTTTAAAAAATTATAGCTATAGAGCTTGCAGAAACAAAACAAGTTTGGTAACCTTGCAGCTGCAACATGTTGCTCATTGAAGGCAACTATACCTCCTTGTTTTCAATCTTTGCTATTGAAGCAACAGATGTAATCAACAGCAATCAGCAGTGAACAGTAAAATTTGTCACACATTGGATAAATTTAAATTGAATGTCAAGTAGATTCTGTTGGTTAATTTAAGCTTCCTGACACAAAAGCAACCTTCTAGCATCATTATGTCATGGACAGGCTTACAATGAGGCTGCAAATATGAGAAAAGGTTCAGGTGTGGCTGAATTTTTTCCCTCCAAAATATTGCATCTTTTTCAATCAAGTAGCAAATGGATGGTTGAGGTGTAACTAAGCAGGAATCATTATGTCCCACCAGATGGACTCCAAGAACTGTTGTCATGGAAGATGTTCCTTTAGAGGCTTTGGAAGAAATCTATTCAACCAAATGTGAATAGATCTAAAAGCAGGTGATTTATTGAAATCATTGGAGAAGTTTATCTCCGTGTTTAGAAAGAAAGTAATCACTTTTATTTTAGTGCAGCAGAACAAATTTCCCTCATATTGCGAAAAAAAAAACAAAAAAAAAACAGTACCAACAAAACCAATATGGTTTTGCAAGTTGCTCTTTCTGCTGTTGATGCTTCCAAATAATTTTACAATATAATATGGTCAGAAAATAATTTTGACATTTTATGATGACTGTGACTACTACTGAGGAAAACAATATTGACCAGCCAGAATTGCCTCATTTAACCTAAGACTTCATATAAAAATTGGAGTTAGCCAAATGTCTGCAAAAGAATACTTCCTGGCAATTTTATTTCAAACATGTAATCCACTCCATTGTGAGCTAGATGATCAATTAAATATAATCAAACAGTGTAACTTTGAAATGAAGTAAAATGGTTCAATAAAAAAAATTCCTTCTAGCAATAAAAAATATTTTCAAACAAATGACCAGGTTTTTCATCTATATTTAAGATCGATTAAATATAATCAAACAGTGTAACTTTGAAATGAAGTAAAATAATTCAATTAAAAAAAAATCCATCTAGCAATGAAGGAAAAATATTTTCAAACAAATGACCAGGTTTTTCATCTATATTTAACCATCCTAGTTACCTCTGCTGCATCAATATAGGTCCTTTTCTGGGGGGAAGGTGTCCTAACTGCATATACTCAACAATGACAGAGATGAAACTTAATAATTGAGTGGTTCTATATCTTCACAAAGAGTTTAAATATACTTTTGGCTTTAGATTTAATTTCTATTGTAAAAACTTTTATCAATGCTGATGACAGAAGGGGGGGGGGGGGGTTATAAAACAGTTACAGTGTTTAAATTCTCATTTTTATTAAGTTTTCAATATTAAACACACTTATTCCAACTTAAGGTGATTCTCCACTTTTTAATGCTTTTATGAATACCTATCCTCAGAAGTAACACAAACTTCAGACCCCCCCCCCCTCCATTTTCCCCCCATTTTTTATGTGCTGCCTCCACCCTTGATGTCAGTCTTAGTCTCATAATAATTATATCTGACTGTAGGGGTGACTCCACAGATCTACCTTTTAGGCCTACCAGCTATCATTGCTCTGAATTTGGCAACAAGAATTGACATTATAACTGATTATGAGTCATTACTAATCAATTCATCTCCTGGCCTCTTCAGTGGATTGGGTAACTTGGGAGAACCATATGAGATGAAGCTAAAAGCTGATGAAAAACCACATGCAAATTATGCCCCAAGGAGTATTCCACTGCCCATAGGAAGCAAAGTTCTGGGCAGAACTAAACAAGATGGAATCTCTTGGAGTCACCTCAAAAGTCAGGCAACTAACACCTGGTGTGCTGGAATGGTTGCAGTACCCAAGAAGTTTGGAGCCTTGGCATATGTGTAGACTTGAAATCTCTAAATGAGATTGTTCTGTGGGAGGTGCATCCCCTGCCAAAGGTAGATAAATCCCTAGCACAGCTCTCAGGTGCAACAATTTTCAACAAGCTTGATGCAATAGTGGATTCTGGCAAATTCCCCTCTGCAAGAAATTAAGTCTCTTGACAACGATTATGACACCATTTGGGTGCTATTGCTTCAACAAATCACCATTAGGTATCTCAGGTATCCCAGAACATTTCCAGAGAAGAATGAATGGAATATTAAGTGGACTTGGTGGGGTGGTGTGTCAAATGGACAACATTGGTATAGCTTCAGTTCAACAAAACTAATGATGGGGAGAAGGATACAGACTATGGTCCCACAAACCAACTAACAACTAATTCCTAAATGGCCCTATCTGAGTAAATTTAGGAGATTAAATGAAATCTACAAAGCAAGCAAAGAAAAATTTCAATGTGCACCATGGAATTAGAGAACTCCCATATTTGGATGAAAACACAATGTGGCAGAATGTGATTCGAGCACAAAAGGAATGGCAATAAGAGAGATCTCCCAATGTTATTATGGCAAGAACACTACAGGTACTGCAGTGAAACCTCCCAAAAGATTGCAGTTCCAAAGGGGGAGATGTAGTGTGACTACTAACTGCTAGATTATCATAGTTGTGTTAACATTAAAAATGTTCATTTCTTGTGTGTGTGTATATATATATACATATATATATTGTCATGCAGTGCTGAATCATCATGGTTATAGATCTAACTGAACATAAGACTACAGTGTAGCTCTCTAGAGAGTAGCTAAAGCTCCAGTTAAAGCTATTACTGAGTATTTCTTCCTTGGGACAACAAATATTCATTCAAGCTGGAACACATATTTGTTCCTACTAACAGAACATGCTAAAAGTGGGGGGGGGGGGGGGGGGGGGAAGAATATTCTGAAATATATGTAGACATTTGTTGCAGGGGGACCAATATTCAACACAATAGACTGGAACAATACCACCAATATTCAACACAATAAACTGGAACAATACCACCAATATTCAACACAATAAACTGGAACAATACCGCTGTGATTGAAAGAAAGGCTGAGCTGCTGTATTTAATTTTGTTTATCTTTAAAATTTACATTCCTAATTAATTATAATAACTGTTTGAAGTTTGATAATCCTACAAAGTATGAATGTGGGGTGGCTTCTGATTTAATTTAAATTCAGCACGGATGAATTTTTTGTGATCTAATTTGAATTCAGTGTGCAGTGTGAACAAAATAAAAGGTGGCTGTTTGATCAAATACTCTCATTACTTTTTATTCCTGAATTACCATCTCCCCATACACTCAAAATGAATCCACGCTAAACTTAACCTTTAGTACGACCCTGACCACGCGTTCCTGACGCCAAAGCAACCACTATTTCAGCAAAACTGATTTTTTCCTCTTTTTTTTTTATTTCCAGGGTCCTGTGTTAAAAAAAAAAAAAAAAAAAAAATCCTTTTTTTTTTTTTTTTTTTTCTAAAAACTTCATGGTGATTTCTTAGAACCAGCTACTTACGAAGGGAGATTTTGACAGACACTTGATGTTAATATGGAAATTAGTGAGAAAGCTAAAATTAAGAAGAAAACTCAAAAATTGGTGGTGTGGAAAAACAGTAAAAACACTCCGGCAGGAGAAAAGTGAGTTTTCTTATGTGTTTCCAAGACTGTAGTAAGTTGTGCAGTGACTGGTTGGATCAATATAGCTACGTAAATACACAAAATGCATGAGTAGTAATTGGTTTGTTGAACGGTATTTTTACTACTTACTGTTCCTATTGTTCAGTTGCACAATGTCATGCACATCATTCAGTTCAAGCTCTGTGCTGAACTTTTAAACCTCATAGTAAAAATAAAATAAAAAATCAAAAACAAACAACCACTGAGTATGAATATGAAAATTTTCGGTGGACTAGTGAATGGAAAACAAGGGGGGAAATAGGGGAAGAGTGAAATAAATAAAATTTAAAAATTCTCTTATCCCATATATATATATATATATATATATATATATATATATATATATATATACATTTTTTATACTTTTTCTATTACTGAAGTTGATCAAACTACTATATAAGAAAAAAAAAATTTAATGAAGAAATATATAGCTGGCTGTATTTTTTAAATATTTAAATTTTATTTTGGTATAGACAGAAATGCCAACTTTATTTAATTTGTATACATACATACATACATACATACATACATACATACATACATACATACATACATACATACATACATACATACATACATACATACATACATACATACATACATACATACATACATACATACATACATACATACATACATACATACATACATACATACATACATACATACATACATACATACATACATACATACATACATACATACATACATACATACATACATACATACATACATACATACATACATACATACATACATACATACATACATACATATAGAGCAAACAATAAAGTGATGAGAATAATAATGATAATAACAGCCCTAGAACAACAAAATTCCAAAGAAAACTGTGATGACACAGAGAGTTGGGTTTGGCAAGGGCACAATGTATGAAAGTAACTAAATTAACATAAGTGATATTTAAGTTAGTACAATATGAATAAAATTTATGTTTGTAGAGCTCTGTTGCTCCAGGCTAGTTCTGTCCTTGCTCTAAAAAGTGACTGAGAACATGTGATTGAGATTTTGCCTGCTTCATCAAACAAATGCTTGATCTCACTCTTGGTGAGGCAGGGCAGACCACCCTTCAGGTCTGAATGAGTCTGAGGTAGAGTATGGCCTAGAGCACCGATTTCCAAGGTAATGAGTGAAGCCTTAAAACCTTTTCTGTCCAGCTCACTTAGGACCAATTTGTAGTTCTCTTTGTTCCTCTTTCTCAACCAAGCATTGCTCAAGGCCTCAGGAGAGTTGTAGGGGACTGTCAGCTCAATCAATGTGATCTTATTTCCATGAATGACTACAATATCAGATCAAGCAGATATTGTCACTATATTTTGTGATATTGTAGCAGGTGGATTATCACAGGCTCGATGATCAGGAAGGTCAGCGTACAATTTCTCTTTCTTGGATATAACAGGAATGATACCATGCACCAACTTCTGAAGGACACTGTCATGTCTCCAAGTAAATCTACCCTGGTTTAGTGAGGGGATAAGCATTTAGAATGTGATTTACTGTTGGATGGATAGAGTTGCAGAGACTACATTTGAAGTCTGTACTCATTTTCCAGTGGCAGAGATTTAGAGGAGTAGGAAGAGTGTCAGATGCTGCCCAAAGAATTAAAGATAGCTGTCCAGGTGATACACTATCTTTAATTTGGTTCCATACCCTATTTTCCTTCTCCAGAGAACACGCATCACTGAACTTTGTTGTACTGTCAGTTCCTCAAGTTTCAAATCTCACTTCTCTTTCCTTGCTTTCACATGGACTGCACGAGCTGACTTTGGTATAGTCTTTCTGCTGATGGACTGAACTGAGTTGATGGCTGTGGAGAGAGCATCTTTGGCAAGGTCAGAAATTCCATGAGCATGGCCAGAGCTGTTTTAGAGAGAGAAATGGGATATTTCTGCAATCATTGGATCTGGAGCAGGATCACTGCTGCTAGATAGTTCAGCTTGGCAGATATAGAGTAGCTTTCTAGTGTAGGAATGTTGAGCACAGAGGGATGGTGAATAACAGCGACTGTAGTGGAATTTGTAAGGCCCAACCATTTCTTTATGTACCTTGTAGCAAATGAATTTAATTTCTTGGAAATAGAGACTGAAATACCATTCACGGCCAGGTCATAGTGTAGAGGAGGGATCACGTATCTCCTGTACATCCACACCTTATATCACCTCTTACTGGAGCCTTATCAAGCTGTCGTAGAGGAATGAATTGATCAGAGAATTTTTGGTTGGACCTCTTTTTCCTGGACGAAAAGCTGCAAGCAACAATTAAACCAAGAAAAGTGGTTGGTTTCTCTTTGATATTACTGGAAGTTCCCCCACCTAACTTAATGATGGGATATACTTTGCATCCTTCCCATCAAATAGCAGTGAGTAGCACTTGCCTGGTCTCACTCTTAGTCCAACATCCATACATCTGCCATCCATCATAGTGATAACTTCCTGATGTTCAGCTGGAGTTGACGAGATTGTGGTTAAGTCATCTGCATACCCTTTGACCTTGTGTGGCTTGCTGTAGACAAAAGGGTTGACAGGTTGGACCTTGTGAATTATGGATGGTGGGTCACAAAAACCAGGCAAGAACCACTTTCCATTACCCTTAGCTGGTGTCCACTTAATTTGGAGAAGGCAAACCTCCTCTGTGTGTCCACCCTTATTGTATTGAAGTTTTGCCCTATCCAGATTGTCCACTGTCAATGGCAAAATACCAGCCAAGAGTCTCTTTCGAGTTTTTTTCCTCCCACAGAGCATAGATATGGGAGTTCGGGCATGGTAGGGTGTGCTGGTTGGACTCAGTGTGGTTAGGCAGCTTAAGGGAAAAACCTCTACTAGGGTGGATTACCACTGATTGGATAATTGGGTTAAAGGCAATCAAAAATAGTAGTGGAGATAGAGTATCACCCTGGAAAACACCCTTATTGATTGGAAAGGGTTTTGTCTTCCAATCTTTGGTGGATATATAGGCTGAGATGGATGAGTAGAGGTTGTTCAGGTAGCTTGTAAACTGAGGAGGTAGTTTTATTAACTTGATGATGTCACTGATGTAAGTGTATGAGATATAGATCCAAAGGCATTCTTTAAATCTATAAAACTCAGAGAAAGTGAGAGGGAGTGGTCCATCACATTGATAACCATCGACTGTATAGCAAACACATGCTCAATACAGCCATTTACACCACTCAGGAACCTCTTTTGCAAGGATTTATCTATCATATCATTTAAAATTATGTAACATTCCAGTCTATTTGCCAAGATCTTGTGAAAGAGCTTTCCAATAACTGATGTTAATGCAATAGGGCGGAAGTTAGCAGGGTCTGTTGCGTCACCTTTCTTGTGGATCATGATGATCTTTGCATGAGTCCACGATGTGGAGGGGCATGAGAACATAAAAGTACTTTTGAGAAGAGAGTAGCCAGAAAGTGATGAGTAGATGGCATCATCTTTAGATGGTGATAAGTGATGCCATTGTCTCCTGGGGAAGAGCTAGAAGGATGTTTCCTCAGTACTTTCTTTATTGATGGATGTCGTTATTGGAGACAAATCAAACTCCAGCCAGTCATCTTCACTGGGTACATGCTGCACTTGGGACACCCAAGAAGGCAAAGCACAGTAACCCCCATCATCCTTAAAACTTTCAGCAAAGTGGGAATAAGCTTGGCTTGGAGAGCAGTCAAGGCTGGATGTATTAGAGCTGTCAGAATGAATCTTCTTAGTGTAGTGCCATGGGTTGGACCTAAAAGCCTTCACATGGGATCTCAATTTGCTGTCAGTAATAAGTTTTTGATTTATTTTCTTGGCTTTGTTATGTGCTCTCACTAGATTATTAAAAAAGGATTTGTCTAGCCTTCTATTTTTTCTTTCACTGTTCTTCAGCTTCCTAAGGTGTTCAGTAATTTCCATTCTCCTTGTTCTTTTTATCCTTGCTGTAGCCTCCCCTTGTTTGGGTTGTTTTAAAATACCAAACCTCTCAAGGTGTACTCTGAGAAGAGATATAAAAGTGTCTCCTGCATCTGTGGTGCTGATATCACCAGAGGCCATGCAAGCTAAGGTGGTAGTAATAATGGACCTAAATTCAGCATCAATTGTATCCCATTCAATATTGGCATTTGCATCTGCTATTTGGAGAGGGGGTGATCTCCATATGCTATTACCATTTTTGTTAAGTCAAGTTATTTGGGGAGTGCACACTTTAGATTCAAATAAATAACTAGGGAAGTTCAAAGTAAAGGTTTATAGATAGTGCTAGTAGAATAACTTATTCAAAAAATATATATATATATGGTTTGTAGACAGTACAAGTAAACAAACCGACCGACAGACAGACAGACAGACAAACAGACAGACAAACAGACAAATTCTGTTTTTTCCCAGACATGCCACCTGGCATAAAACCATCTCAGGGTGGGTCTCCTCCATCCCTAAAAGTTTGGTCAAAATCTAACCGAGGGATTTTGAGAAACGGACAAATATAGTTACATAGTTACGTATATCTTCTAATATATATAGATGGATAGATATATCACAGATCACTGAACACTGGATGCAAAACTGATCACATATCCCTACATAAGATAGCTAATGATGTATGGTAGTCAATGAAAGGATGAACTTCCCCCCCCCCCTCCAAATATTATTGCAAAGGGGACACTGGTAGGCACTCTTTCTTACAGTTTATGTTGTTCTGTAATAGAATTGGGCATTATGCGAGGTAATAATTGGATGCGGAGTAGTTGCAGAGTATAATATTACAGCTCTATGCATAGCTGCAAAGCACGATTACATAAAGTTGCCATTGTGTTTGAATGTGACTTCATGGTATGCTCTATTTAGAGTAGGGCTATTGTCATTAATCTCTTTGGCTTCGTATATGACTCTCTTGTTTTATTTATGCAAGTAGTTCAAAATGAGAAGATTTAATTTAGATGAATATATAGATTCACATTTGTTTGCAAAACTGATCACATATCCCTACATAAGATAGCTAATGACGTATAGTAGTCAATGAAAGAATGAACTTTTTTGTAATATGTCGTCTGTCATAGTTTTATTGATTCATCGAAGTGAATCTTATTTAGACTGTCAAAAAGTGTGTGCAAATACAACTGGGTATGCTTAATAAACTAGGTGTGGCCAAAAAAAAATTTTTAAACTACCCCCTCAATACAAAATATTATCCATTAACAATATTCCAATAGTATAGTATTGAATAAGTAGCCTCTTCTAACATGTGGTTTTATTTTATTTCTCTATGTTAATTCTGTTCTCTAGGAAACACAAGAATAGCCTTATAAAAATCTGGACTCTGGTAAACTGAATATTTCTTCTCTCCCCTTTCACCATTCCTTTCTCCCATCACTTCTTCCATCCTCCTTCACCTTTCCTTTCTCTCATCCCTTCCCATTTTTATCCTGTCTTTCCTTCCACCCTAATGTTAACGTACCTCGCACTTCATTCATTCTTATTAGCAACTGTTATTCTTATCATTTAGTTCAGGTATTCAGACCGCTGGGATAAGTTGATGCTCCTAGTTGGCATGATTATGGCAGTGCTCTCGGGACTGGCACTTCCTGCTCATATAATATTCTTTGGACGTGTAATTAATGAATTTATCTTCTATGCTATGGCAACTAGTGATAATAATGGATTTGGCAATACCAGCATCACCAGCATTGTCAATAATTATGCCTCTATGATGAACATAAGTTGTTCAGAGTCTTTAGTCATTAAGAAAGACCTCATAAGTGATATAGGAGAACCTGTAATGCTTCTATGTGATCCCACTAGTGGGGGTGTGTTTGCTGAAATACTAATATTTGTCTGTGCCCCTAAATCTCACCTACTATTTGAGATACATCTATTTTCCCTTATTTATGTGGGTATTGGGGTATATGTGCTGTTGACAACATTCTTCGCCAACATCTTCTTCAATATCAGTGCCTACCGGCAAACAAAGCAAATTCGTCATGCCTTTTACTACTCATTGCTCCATCAAGAGATTGGCTGGTTTGATGTGAACAGTGCCAATGAACTCAACACTCGATTGACAGAGTGAGTGATAGAGTGAAGGAAGAGAAGTTAAATAGTAAGAGTGTATATTGGGGTCATAATAAAAGAAGAGAGGTAGGATAAAGAATATGAGGAAGGTGAAGAAAGGGTGAGGATGAAATGAAAGTGTGTAGCAGAGTAGTTAGGTGATAAGGGAAAAGTGAGTAGGAAAAAAGATGGGATGTAGTGTGAGATCTTGTTTCTCTATGATGATGCACTTCATAATCTATACAATTATTATTGTCTATTGATTTTCTCAGGTGCTCTAAGCTTACAACACAATTATCTTTTTATATCAATTATTGTTCACACTTTGCTCACTTTTGTTGGGGTAGATATTAGGATAGTGATCCCACTGATCTAGCTATATACTTGTGTAGTTTTGCTCGAGAATACTTAAGGAAATATACATAGGTATTGTTAGCTGTCAGGTTTGCCATTGCCAACTCAAAACAACATTTCTAGACCTTGTGGCTTCATTCATTTAACAGCAACTCATAAATAGGCATGCAACCAGGTTGTTCTTTGATTTTTTAGGAGGTTCAGGATGTTATGAGAGCATTGTATAACACTGAAATGTTGATTTCCAACATTGCCCCTTGATTTTTTAAAGAAAGGTCTGAACTTTGTGGTCACATGGTGTAATGCTGAAAAATCATAACCATAAGGTGTGCTTTGGAATGAAATGATCAAAATTAACCGTTTGCTTGCCTAACCAAAAGTATAGATGTTTGTCTTGGTTTCAATTGTAGCACAGATTTTGCTTGGGTATTTTTTTATTTGTATGAATGGACTGCATAGCAATAATGAAAAAAGTTGGTATTTTTCAAATGACATGTTCACAAGCTGAAAAGAGCTGTCAAATAGTCTCCTGTAGAATTTGCTTGGGTTATAATAACTCGGATGAGATCAGATTACATGTGTGTTTTCTATTATAACTTTGTGGTTACTCATGTAGGAAGGAAGTTTACTAAAGTTTGTCAAAATCCAGTTTTCGGGTCCTGCCGAGTCAGAGATCCCCTCTCCCACCCCTTTCCCCCCCCCTTGAGGTTTAACATTGACCAAATGACTCCCTGGGTCAACTTGTATATGCATGCCAATTGTCAGGTCTCTAGGTCCAACAGTCTGGCAGACCATTACCACATAAGTACATAAATAAGTACATAGGTACATAGGTATATATATACACATACATATATATATGGATATATAGATAGATAATAGATTTCACACTACACAGGAATCTAGTATACTAGAAGAGTGTCTGTAATAATAGGAATTGCCTCGATATATTTTCAGTTCACAACACTAGTATATGTTTCATGAAATATATGACATAGTTTCTGTTTTAATATCGGTCATGTATATCTACCCATGTAGTGATGTGGAAAAAATACAGGCTGGAATAGGAAATAAGCTAGTCCTCTTCATAACCTCTTCTTGCACTTTTTTGGCTGAGTTTATCGTTGCTTTCATCTATAGTTGGAAGATGGCATTAGTAATGTGCGGTATGCTACCTCTCCTCGTTCTCTTGTCTGCTCTCATGGCCAAGGTAGAACATTCACTTGTCTTTGAAGTGCAATTCCATTTGTATTAATTGCAATTCTCTTCTCATGTTGATCTCCACAATTCATTCTTTACTTAACTTTTCCTTTTTTAACTACCCTTTTTCCCCTTTTTCTTACTTCTTTCCTTTTTCCCTTTCCTAGATTGTAGCTACTTTTATTGTGAGGGAACAGAATGCCTATGCTTCAGCTGGGTCATTAGTAGAGGAGGTAATCTCCTCAATACGGACTGTGGCTGCCTTTGGAGGAGAGGATCATGAAGCTGAACGGTGAGAAAATACTTTTGTCATAGTCATTAATGTTTAACATCATGAAATTTGTATTTTTTTAGATACAATGTAAAACTAGGGAAGGCCATGAAAGAAGGATTTAAGAGAAGCTTCTTTACTAGTCTGGTAGTTGGTATGCTCCAGATGGTCATTTTTTGCTCTTTTGCACTTGGTTTCTGGTAAAGTACAACTTCATAGAATTAAATACAATATATCATCTTATTCTGTTTATAAATATAACATTATGCAAAGTATACCTATTGACTATGGAAAGTTGGAACTGATTTATGCAATATATATATAAATTTAACAAATAGCACATATCTAAAGATGAGAGTCTCTTCTTTAAATTTAAAAATCATGTAGAAATATGTCCATTCACAGTCTGTCAGCAATGATTGGTTAACAATTAAATAGTCATAGAATCAGTAAATCTCAACACAATATTAGTGAACACAAATTCATCCTATTACACATATACCATAGATATACTAAGCATAATGCAAAATCTGAACAGTAATCGCCACATACATGATGAATTCCTTTTACACAGGTATGGTTCAACCCTCATCATAGGATGTGAAATCAATGGTGGGAGTGTAGTAACAGTTGAGTTTCTATTCGTTCACAAATATAATTAGTTGCCTATTTCTCTCTCACACACTTTCTACAAACAATTTATACAATTTTTATTTATCTATACAGTGTGCATTAATACTCCAAATTACAGATCAATACATATACATACTACATATGAATGGGTGTGAACTTATATATGTACATATATATGCTAATGTGTCTATAAATGCACACACATGCATTTTTTATACTTGATTCAATACATGTACTTATGGATTTACCAATATTTTGAACGTATACATACAAATATACCTAGGGGAAAAAGAGGAAGAAGCAGACAAGTATAACTTTACCAATTTTATTTTTTTTTTTTACATGTGTATCTAAACATAGGTCTTCAGTTCCATATTATTAATTTACCAATATTTTGAATGTATACATACAAATATACTAGGGAAAAAGAGGAAGAAGCAGACAAGTATAACTTTACCAATTTTATTGTGTTTTTTACATGTATATCTAAACATAGGTCTTCAGTTCCATATTATTAGGCAGCTTTGCTCTTGGTAATGCACTACCAGAACTTGAAACATTTGGTGCAGCCTTGGGTGCTGCTTCTGCAGTATTTCAGATCATTGACAGGGTAAATCTCAATATAAAGCATCATATGTGATAAATTTTTCTCATTTTCCTTGCAGAAACCTCTGATTAATTCTAGTTTAAAAGAGGGCTTTGTGCCTGAAATCTTGCATGGGGACATAAAATTTAGGGACATCATCTTCAAATATCCTGCACGCCCAAATTTACAGGTATGCATATTATATATTGAATTCCATAAGAGAACAGTGATTAGTGAATTGATATACTTAATAGGTGTTGAAAGGATTAAACCTTGAGATCAAGTCAGGCCAGACAGTGGCACTGGTGGGTCCCAGTGGCTGTGGGAAGAGCACTGTCATTCAGCTTATCCAGAGATTCTATGATCAAGATGCTGGACAGGTCAGAGAATCTATGTGTAACCAATCAAACAACCAATATGTTTACATCTGCCACTTGCATGGAATTCCCTCCAATATCAGTTGAATAGGTTAATGCTGTACTGGCCAAGTGAAAGAAATATAAGTTGCTCTCATTTTCTCATTTTAGGGGATTTTCCTATTATCATATGCATGAATACATACTTATTCATTACCTTCACAGATCACCATTGATGGTTGTGAAGTGGCTAGTCTGAACCTTGAGTGGCTGCGTAGAGTAACTGGGGTGGTATCCCAAGAACCTGTCCTCTTTGACACCACCATTGCTGAGAATATCCGCTACGGGAAGGAGGATGCCAGCATGGATGAGATTAAGGAGGCAGCCAGAAAGGCCAATGCTCATGACTTCATCTGTGAACTTCCTAATGGCTATGACACAGATGTGGGAGAGGGAGGTGCACAGCTGAGTGGTGGGCAGAAGCAGCGCATAGCCATTGCCAGAGCACTAGTGAAGAACCCCAAGATCCTGCTGTTGGATGAGGCTACCTCAGCCCTGGACACAGAGAGTGAGAAAGTAGTGCAGGACGCCCTGGACAGGGCCAGCAAGGGACGCACCACTCTTGTGATTGCCCATCGCCTTTCCACCATCCACACAGCAGACCTGATAGTGTGCATAGACAATGGAGTTGTGGTGGAACAAGGCTCACACTCAGAATTGCTGAGCCGAGAAGGTCTATACCATAAACTTGTAAGTGCACAGACAGTTACAGATGAAGAAAGTGGGGGTAAGGATTCTCTTTATACTGATAACATATGTATTATACATTTCTTAATGTCTTCATTGCTTAGATCTAGCTAATTTTAAAGAAGCTGCAAAACACTATTGGCTAAAGGTACCTCCCTCCGGTGTAAGAAAGAAATCCTTCAGGAAGCAAGACTATACTGAAACTGTTCATGTGAGACCCGAGCTTGATAATTCTTCTTCAAGTGGTAAAGTAAGTTCATATATATTTGGATGCATGATCACACCATACCATCTCTGCATGTGCTAACCATGTGATTAGTTGTATATTTAATTTTACATGTTTGGTGTATAACAGAAGGAAAATGCAATGGTAAAAAAACAATCTTTAACAGAGACACATATGGTCAATAAAAATGATAGATTGTCCCAGGATGATGAAGTACTGCAAAATATTTCTTTCATAAAACTGCTCCACTTCAACAAACCAGAATGGCCTATTGTGCTGATAGGGATAACTGCATCTGCATGCATCGGTGTTGTTTTCCCTGCCATGGCCCCTCTATTCAGTGAAATTTTGAGGGTATGTACATGAGAACAAAAAAAAAAGTTCAATAGATATTTATGATATAACTTACTTTGATAACTTATTGTGATAACCTGTTTCAGATACTCAGCGTCAATGATGCGGATCAAATTGCTCGAGTTACTAAAATTGTGTGTGCTGGGTTTGTAGCATTGGCTCTATTTTCTGCAATCACCAACTTTGTTGGAGTGAGTTAAATATTCTATGATGATGCATGCAATATTGTGTTATTTATTATTTGTGTAGCAATGAACAAACTGTGTTAGCTTATCACTGCTAATAAAAAAGAAAAAAAAGAAAAATGGTTTTCATTTTCTTTCCTTTTTTATAACTTCCCCTTCGCGCATCAAAAAATATATATATAATTCCTCATTAGTGAACTAGCAAAATATAAATAAGTAGACAGACAGACAGAGAACAGATGACCTACAAACTGCAAGACAGATGACCAACAGACAATGGATTAAAGCCTGGTCCACACTACAAACAGTTCTCCGGCAACACACGGTTCCAAACATTTTCTTGCATCCACACTAGCATAGTGCTAAACCCACTCCACATCACCGACATGGGCTAAATAATTGTCTAGGCAATTAAATTGGTTTTCCTCTACCATTTATAGAAATGGGATATTTCATTTTCTGGTGTGCTACATTATTCTGTCTTTTTCCCTCCTCAATGTCATCTCACAATGGGAGGATTGAGGGGGGGTGGGGGGAAAGCTGTTGTTATCTATACTCCTAATAGCAAACATCATCAATAAAGCCACAGGTATGTTCAATAAATCTGAGCCACTTGAAGCCTACCCTTCAGAAGGTTTCAGGTGTAGTGTAGATGTGTGAAAGATAAGAAGGTTACCAAGTCTGGATGAAACCACAAAAGAAGTCCAAAATGATTTAATTTTTTTTCTTTCTTAATTTCCCTGCACCCCTGCAATTTTTCTGTCTTGAGTTGAATATTATTTAAGTACTGCTAGATTTTTCTCTCTTTTTTTTCCATAGAAACTTACAGTTATCTATGAAAGTGAAGTAGCTGCCCCATACTGCCAGGCAACTTGTATTCCTGGCTTTTTAATAAAGCTACTCTTCTTCTTCTTCTTCTTCTTCTTTCGCATGCTTTAAATGACCAACTCAATGTCGTTGAGCCATGCCTTCATCTCCAGGCCGACATTGAAGAGCACTGCTTCCCCATCAGGTGGGCTGTAGAGGGCACAGTTGTTGGCGACATGGTCGACAGTTTGCTCAGGTTCACCACACTCGCATGCTGAGCTGTCACAGAGGCCCCACTTCTTCATAGAAGACTTGAAGCATCCGACTCCACATCAAAATCTGTTGAGTGTAGTCTAGTGCCGGCGAGGTAAATCATCGCCCTGGACTCCACCTCCTGGGTTCCAGATATAGCGGAAAGCGGCCATTCTTCAAGAGCTGTGATGCGATGAAGTTTGCTGTTATTGGGCATCTAGAGCATGTTGATGTTCTCCCAGTTAACTGGTTCATTGGCTGCCATGCTTTGCGACTGGAGTGTGTGAAGTCGATTGACTCTACCATCTCTATCCATCTCTGTCTTCTTACTTTGTCTAACCTCTGTAGTATGGCCATCGCTGATGATTCAACTTGTTCTTTGGATGTGGCACACTGGTGTTGTCAGAGGAGTTTGCTGCACTTGTCCCAGCCCGGTATGTATGTTTGGTTGTAGCCGTGCAGTACGGTTTCTTTGAATCACTTAACAGGATCATGCAGTAGGCTGCATATGAAGCATTTTTGTCCTCGGAATCTGGGCTAGAAAGAGGTGTTATTCTTCATTTGGTCCTGCTACAAATATGTCCAATCTGCTTTCCAGAAGTTCCATCTCTTGACAGGTCTGCCAGATGCTGGTTGCACAAGAGATAGTAATTTTATGACTGACAGTTGCTGGTGAAATCGTGGAAACCTGTCTATGATGCATCTCTAGATCCTGATTTGAGAAGAAACTCTGAAGTTTTTTTGGGTCAAAAAGCAGCACAGTTTCTGAGTTTGATGCCAACTTGACTAACTTCTCCCCATTCTGTGTCATGTGGTTGTAACCCCAGTCTGTATGTTGGCAGTTGAATTCTCCTCTGTAGATAGCTGGCGCAGCAAATGAGGGAATCGAAGCTGTAGGCAGTACTGATGGTGGCGGTTTGTAGATTTTGACAACAGTTCTTTATTGGACCTGTGTGGCTAGCCACTCGATGATAGAATCAGTTTTGGATTTTCCTATGGCTGACCATTCCACATCTGTACAGATGAAGGAAGCAAGGCCATGTTGTTGGCTGTGAGTGGAGCCTGTTAGTGTGTACCCTTGTAGCTTCAGGTGGTCGTCAGCTGTGCGGTGTGTTACTTGTAATAGGACAACAGCTGCCTTGTTGGAATCAGCGAGCTGTCAGATGATGTCAAGTTTGGCGGTAGTGAGCCCTTCAATGTTTAGTTGGATAACAGACATTTCTTAGATTTCGACGGCCTGGATGGCCACCCATCCTGAGAAGGATGCATGTGTATGCCTTGGTCTGTTGGGTGTGTAGCTTGTTGATGACATTAGTTTCAATGGTTGAAAATCAGATACTTACAGAGGAGGCCATATGAAGACTGTCATTCTTCTCCCCCAGTAAAGCTACTCCAAAACATCTGCTTCCATTAATCACTTGAAATTACCATTTTCAGCAGATTAGCCAACCATGCTAAGAATAAGTCAAATCAAAATGAACTACCCACATTATAGCACTCAGAATAAAATTTCTGTTCTTTTGATACCCATCTTAACTCTGTAGCTTCAAAATTGAAGGAATGTATACCATACAGGCACACACAGAATAAGAGCTATTTATTTGTAATTTTATTTATTGATTTTGACCTTGACCTTTACCTCTGATGAACTTCATAGTTCCACAATACAATACGAAGAAACATCCTTATGTTATTTAGTTCCAAAATCATGTTCATATGATTATTAGGCCCAGTGTAATGGCAGCCATTTTGGACATCAGCCTAAAACCAGAAATTATCATCGAGGGATCTGGGTGGGATTTTTTTGGTGGGATTTTTTTGGTGGTATAATATAATGCCAATAAACCAATTCAAAGTAAGAGAACCTTGTTAAAATTTTGTCCAACTTTTGTTACAATGACTGCTTAGTTGATTGGGTTATCTCCCTGCCACAATCTAGTAATTGTAGCTGCTACCCTAATTCAGTTTCATGGCCTTATTTATTGGTTTATCTTCCTGAAGCCAAGAATAATCTTGACTGGTAGATTACTGACATACATACAAATACAGTACACTTGAAATCTGAGTTACATGAAAAGTAAGAAAGTTGAAAGGAAAAAAAAGGAATGACAGAACCAAAAAAAAAAAAAAAAAAAAAAAAAAAAAGCTAAAAAAAAAATGGAAAAAAATGGAAAAAAAAAATTGGGAATAAAATAGAGTCTTAGGGAAATCGAACCTGGGACTTTCAGTTTAGAAGACTAACTTTGACCACCACACCATAGTTCTTTTAGGTCCTTTTTGGCATGGAAAGTTGATCTCTTTTTTTCTTTCCAGGGGAACCGCTTTATAAAAATGTGTCTAATGAAAACTTCATGCCAAACCCTCTGAATGTCCACACCAAAATTGGTTCAGTTTTTACCAAACGTTGGGGCATTGAATCGCGCCCAACGAACGGACATACTAACTTTACAGACAGACAGACAGACAGACAGACAGACAGACAGACAGACAGACAGACAGACAGACAGACAGACAGACAGACAGACAGACAGACAGACAGACAGACAGAGGAGATAAATAGATAGAAAAATAGATAGAATTTTTTAAAGATAAATAGACAGACAGATAGCTGAATAAATGGATACATGGATACATGGATATAGATATAGATATAGATATATATAGATATATAGATGTATTATATATAGATATATACATATAGATAGATAGATAGATAGATAGATAGATAGATAGATAGATAGATAGATAGATAGATAGATAGATAGATAGATAGATAGATAGATAGATAGATAGATAGATAGATAGATAGATAAATATAGATAAATATAGATAAATATAGATGGATATAGATAGAAGTAGTAGATAGAGAGAGAGATAGAAATATATATAGATATAGACATAGATAGATGGATAGATGTATCTCCTACATATATATATATACAAGCGAAAGTAAAAAATATTTCTTGGAAATAAAACTGATAAGTAAGGATGACATGTCAGCAAAAAGTACAGAAACAAGAATTCTGTGACAGTGCATGTTACAAAATTCCCTACTTCACTTATTCCTCTGACCTTAGAATTCTACATGAGTGTGACTGTCTGTGTTGCAAAATTGCTGTGAACTTAGAGTAATTATTCTACATGAGCTAGCTAGGAGCAAAGTGAACAGGTGGCAGTCCTTCAGTGTCACATCTTTCACATTACATGAGAATGGGAGTAACATGGGCTGGGTCCAACCTGGCCACACCTCTACCTTTTCATGTGTAAGGCTAAAAATGCCAAAAATGGTATATCAGCAAAACACTTGACCCTAAGGAATTAACCATGAACCCATATATATTTGGAATCAATATAATCTGGAGAATGTTTTAAGTACATATATATAACCACACCCATTTCTGTGTTCATGTCAGGCCCAAAATCCAAAAATGGTTCTTTGGCCATGCAATCCCTTGGAGCAACAAACTTAAAACATGGTATGCATCACAGATTGACTTTGGGAGTAACTTGGGCAGGATCCCTCCTTGCTACACCACTTTCCATCAGTGTGTACAGAGAAAAAGTGCCACAAAAAAAAACAACTTCTGAATGAGATTGGAGCAAAATAGTTAGATCCACAAACCCATTGTGATATATATTTTGATTTGTTAGTATGTATGTATGTTTGTATGAATGTGTCTAGGCATCACGGCCAAGCACTGGAACCAAAACAGCCGAAATTTGGCATGTGCTCTCTAAAAATCAGAGTGAGCACTACTAAACACATGTGAGCATGGTAGTGGGTGTGGTTTGGTCATAACCACACACAGGAACTTATTAAGGCTAAAAAAAGGTAATTAGAAACCAATCAGGCTAAAAGCTGGTGTGTAGTTTCCAAGTACAAGGGACAGCATTATTAACCCATTATGGGTGTGGTTTGGCTATAGTTACACCCACTGGAAGTTGTTTTGGCTATTAAAGCTAATCCAACAACCAATCAGACTGAAAACTGGAATGAGGTTTCAAAGCAACTGGTTGAGTACTATTATCACGTGTGTGTCAATGGATGTGGTCTGGTCATTGCTACACCGATAGGACATCATTATGCCTGCCAAAAACTTATTTATGGACCATTCAGGCTTAAATTTGGCATATGGAGTCCAAGTTATCAGGTGAGCATTATTAACGGCATGTGGGTGTGATGGTGGATGTGGTTTTGTATAAACCACACACACGAGTTGTTTTGGCTGCTAAAAGGTAATTGAAGGACCAACTAGGCTGAAATTTGAGTGGCTTCTATTATGTTTCATGTTGATATTTGCCAGGCAAACTGGGTATATACTGCTAGTGTATATATATATACATATCTATATACCAAAACATCTTTTTATCCATCTATCTATCTATCTATCTATCTATCTATCTATATCTATCTATATATCTCTCTATCTATACCTCTGTCTATCTATATCTCTATCTATCTATCCATCTATCTATCCATCTATCTATCTATCTATATATAATATATTTATGTGTGTATATATATATATATCAGAGAGTACGGTTCAAAAAAATGGGGCCTTATTGACTAATACAACATGAAAGCTTCACTTTCTCTGCTTTGGCTCAAACCTAGGCCACGAAACTCACCTCAGTCTATATAAGCTGCAACACAAACTACCAAGATAGTTTCTGTCCTCCAAATCAATAGCAAAAGTAGTAAGAGCAGATTCATCAAAATCACCAAATGTCTCCATCATTCTTTTTATTATTTCTTTTCTTCATTTCCAGGGCTAGAGCCTAGTTGGCTACAGTAAATCATGCAATAGTTATACTAACAGCTTATTATTTCTTTGGACTAGGTCCACAACCACTTCATTTGCTTCGCCATGCTAACAATCTACTGGAATATATCCCAGGCGATTAGCTGCAGTGTTAAGTTGAAGCCACCATTTTAACACTACCAATTCGTCTACGCGCACAATTTAAAACCAGTTCATATGTGAGGTAATGAATATCATTAAATAAAAATTTTAAAGGGGTGGAGTCCCAACTTTGAGATAAAGAAACTCCACCAGAACTACACTCCCAAATCTTGAATGTAAGTCAAATTCTTTAGCTAAACTTGGTATAGCTAGCCATAGCATTGTTATAGCTAGCAACTGTTACTTCATTTTGCTTTTGGCAGTGAACCTATCTGAAGCTCTACACTGTTGACAGTGAGTCTCTCTCTTCCTGAAGCTCTACACTACCAACTGCAGCTACTGCTACTGCTACTACTATAGCCACTTATATATATATATATATATATATATATATCTTTGACAGTGTGCAAAAACTAAAGGAAACAAGTGAAAGTAAAAAATATTGAAATAAAGCTGGTAAATAGAGATGATGTGTCAGCAAAAAGTGCAGAAACAAGATTTCTGTGACAGTGTATGTTACAAAATTCCCTACTTCACCGATTCCAAATTCTCACATAATGTGTAAGATGTGATGCCCCACCTCTTTATTTTGCTCGTAGCTTGCTCATGTAGAATAATTACTCTTAAGTTCACAAGAATTTTGTAACAAGAACTGTCACACTATCATATAAAATTTTAAGGTCACAGGAATCAGTGAAGTAGGGAATTTTGTAACATACACTGTCACAGAATTCTTATTTCTGCACTTTTTGCTGACACATCATCCCTACTTACCAGTTTTATTTCAAAGAAATAATTTTTACTTTTATATATATATACTTCTGCTTTAGTCCATCTTGGTATTTCGCCTAACCTTGGCTGACTGTGTAATTAAAGCCAAAGTGTTTCTTCATTAATGATTTGTAAGGGTCTGTTGGGATTGGTCAATAAATGAGCTGATACATTCATTTCAACTGGTTTTGATAACTGGGAAAATGCCCGTTAAAAGTTTAGTAATCATGCCCAATCAGCATCCATAAGAGACTGTTTTGGAGGTTATACTTTCCAGATTAAGAAGGTATCTAATGAGCATACTGTTTATGATGCCCTGAATAAAATATATGTGGGCAATGACATGTTGTCTGAAGTTTTCTGACTACCTCAAAATTTTAAACACTGCCAATCACCACAGCTACTGCTGAGAAAACATTTTCTGCCCTAAGATGTCCTAAAACGTATATTCACTCCACAATGTCCAAGCCACACTTTAATCGTACAATATTCCTGTATATGCACAAAGACAAAACAGATGTTCTTAATGCTGTGGCTATTGAAAAACACTTCATTATGGGAAACAATAGGAGTTGCTTTGGCATTGTCTGAAATTTAATAGCAAATTACATTTATTTCAGAATAGCTGAAGTGGACATTATCTCCTTTCTTTGGTTTGATAACCTATAGGAATGCTTCACCAAAAAAAATTTGGTTATGCCTAAGCTTATTTTTGAATCTATATTTGATAACCGATAAAATTATAATTGGCTGGTCTGCCCTTCCCCTGCCCCCCAAACTTAACAATTATTCCTAATCCTCTATATAGTATATCAAACTTGCCCCAACCTCTATTATGCCGATAGACTAACTATTATTTTAAGAATTATTTTTAGAATGATATCGTTTTTCCACAAACAGGACAGATGAATAATGAATTATGTAAACATGAAAGTAGTATAATGCTTGGTGTTACTTTCAATCTAATGTTGCGAACACAGAAAAATTTGATATGATTATACCTCTTTATATCAGTTCTTTGCTCTTGGGGTTGCTGGTGAGCGGCTGACAAAGAGATTACGTTATGACAGCTTCAAGGTCATTCTCAGTCAAGACATGGACTGGTTTGACCTCAGCACCAACTCCACTGGCATCCTCTCCACCAGACTGGCAACTGATGCTTCACTGGTCAAAGGAGTAAATTTTTTAAATATTGTCTATTTTTCTTTTTCACAATGGTAAATTCAAGTTAACCTCTTGTCTTCTTCTATTTCCTCCCTTCTCACCCCTTTGCACAGTTCACTGGTATTAGGCTTGGAGTGGTGCTGCAGATATCATTCGGTTTCATTGCTGCCATTCTTATATCATTCTCAGCCAACTGGGAGCTTACATTAATGTTTATGCTGGCCTTCCCCATCTTAGGTTCATTCTCTTTTCTCCACATCCGTTTATTAGCTGGGCAAACGCAGAAGAACAAGGTTAAGCTAGAGGCCAGTGGGTCTACAGTGGTGGAGTCTGTGGCAAATATTCGCACAGTGGTTGGTCTTGGAGTGGAAGATAGGTTTTATAATAATTACATCAATCTTATTCAAGGACCTTATAAGTGAGCCAACAAATATATCTGACATGCAAGGGGAGGGAGTTGAAGGATGGAGTGTATTGAATTTGTAAAATTTTCTTTGCTAATCATAAATTTTTTTTTTCTTTACAGAGACAATGTCAAAAGTGTGTTTCTCCATGCCTTTGTCCAGGGTCTTTCCCAGTCTGTGATCTTTGTCATCTATTCCTGTGCTTATAGCTTTGGTGCTTTCTTAGTAGTTGAAAAACAGACAACGTATGACAGGTTATTTCGGTAAGTTCTAAAAAAATTTTAAAGATTTTCCCCCAAATATGCTCCCACTCATACACTTCTTACTTTCCTTTTATCCTTTACTCTGCATCACACCTCCCCTCTCTCTGTTCCTTGTTATACTCACAGAATATTTGCAGCAATGGTATTCACTGCAACATCTCTGGGGCGAGCCACTTCATATGCACCTGATGCCTCTGAGTCAAAGCTGGCAGCATTTAGGATCATGTCTCTGCTGGAGAGGAAACCTACCATTGATGTGACCAGCACCGCAGGATTGAAATTGGTACTTTAATAATGAATAAAATAAGTAGTCCCGCTTTTTAGAAATCACTCTGAATGCCAGACAAAAATTGCTTTCCAAAATGGTGATCTTGCAGTAGAGGGGGTTGGTGAATGGGTGGTCAAAATAAAATAATATATCATGGCAATATGTAGAATCAATTGTGTAGATGAATTACAAATCTGCAGTTACTTACCTATTTCATGAAATCAGTTATTTTTGTTTATTTAGTCTTTTAGTAATCACTAGCAGTCCCTTCTAATTAACTTTACTTTTTTTTTGTACCAGCTCTAATAAATATGCCCTATTATGAACAAGAGCAAAATCTCAAAATTCATAGATATGTTTGGTTGCAGATAAAACAGCTATTCCTTCTTCTACCATCAAGCTCTTTGTATTCCTAGACATGTTACCTAGCATGACAGCTTACAATGCACCCTAACTTTTACATTTTCAAATCATTAGATGCACAATATTTATCACAAAGGTGGTTGGAGGTTATCATACTGTAAAGGATTTCAGTCATTTTCCGTGTGTCTGTCTATCTATCTGTCTGTCTGTCTGTCCGCCTGCCTGTCTGTTTGTCTGTCTCTTTCATCTGTCTGTCTGTCTGTCTGTCTGTCTGTTTGTCTGTCTCTTTCATCTGTCTGTCTGTCTGTCTGTCTGTCTGTCTGTCTGTCTGTCTGTCTGTCTGTCTGTCTGTCTGTCTGTCTGTCTGTCTGTCTGTCTGTCTGTCTGTCTGTCTGTCTGTCTGTCTGTCTGTCTGTCTGTCTGTCTGTCTGTCTGTCTGTCTGTTCACTTCACTAACTTCAACAGCTTTGGACCAATTTGAATGATTTTTTTGGCATGTGTAGCTAAACACTGTGGAGATATTAGTCTTTAAAAATTTTGAAAGTGGCACCCCTGGTGGGGAAAAAAGATAATTCATTTTTTCCATACAAAAAAAGTGCAGTAATTGAAATGAAAATGCTGCAAGTCAGGCAGTGAGAATGGAGGGGGGAGATTGTTGCCAGTTTTTCTTCACATGCCCACAGGAAGTGGTGTGGCCAAATGGCCCAATACTTTTTGCTAAAAACCATCCTTATGCAGAGCTGAAGATAAAAATTTTTTAAATGGGGGGGGGGGGGGTTGCTATCTGGTTTGGGGTCTGAGATTGATGGATCTCATGATGGATGCCACAGTAAGGGGTGGGGGGGGGGGGGGGGGGAGGGGGGTATGATGTGCACAAATAAATTTTAAAATGTTCTAATTAAAACATTTTTTAGTGTACCTAAAGGTTGGAGAAAAGTTTAATCCAAATACAAAAAATAATAATAAAATACAATTATCTACATCATACTGAGATTAATAATTCATTTAGTCAAACTGCCAATTATATTATGGCACTAGGATTTCTGGCCAGCATATTTGTTTGCTATATTATCAAGTCAAGTTTATCAGTCAAATCTATATACTATAAAGTCTGAATAGTCTTCTGTTTGTCCGTCTGTTTGTCTGTCTGTGTATCCACGATTCATGCTTGAACAATTGAAGTTAGACCCACAAACTGATATATATTTAGAATCAGTGTCACAAGGGAAACATCATGAGCATGTCTATATGGCCACACCCCTTTCTATATTTAAAAAAATGGTACTTTTGCAGGAAAAGGAATGGAGCTAGACCCACAAACTCATATATCTTTAGAATCAGAGTCACCAGGGGAACGTCATGAGCATATCTATATGGCCACACCCCTTTCTAAATTAAAAAAGGGAGAAATGGCACTTTTGCCAGAAAAATGAATGGAGCTACAGACCTATTTTGGCATGCAGACACAACTTGACTCTGCGAATAGCATGGGGTGGGTCCCATCTGGCCACACCTCTTCCTCTTTGTGTGCAAGGCTAAAAATGTCAAAAATAGTACTTCTAGATAAACACTTTGGCCCAATCATATCTTCACTATTGTTTTAAAAGTCTACAAGATATGTCTTCAAAGCAGACACTTTTGTGACTACAGCCCACCATAGAGTTTTTCACTAGCATTTATAAACGTGATGAAGAATCATTCTCCAGTTTAGTGTAAACTGCTGCATAGTACATCTTAGCCAGGTTTTTTTAATCACATAGAGCACTGAATGACCTCTCACTGATTACATTTGTTACTGGCATAAGCAAGACTAATTTACCACGTAAACCACCATGGAATAGAGCTGATGTTCATACTCTGAGCGACTGCAGAAATTTCACAAAAATTCTAACCTTTTTGCCCATTTTTCAGTTTTGAGTTCACTCAGAAGGTTAAAATGTAGAACACACAACTGTAAAGCTACAACTTGCTGATCCAAGTAATCAGCACAAGGTGTGAAAACATAATTATCAGCAAAGCAGAGAGTGAAACTTACAAATAACTTAGTATCCACCTTGATTAAATCTTGAATTAATAGCTTGGACCTTGGACAACATAGTTAATATTTTCATAGTATATATTATATAGTAATCTTCCACTGATTCCTTTTCCATGAGTGTAGGAATTGATGTACCCACTTCATATAGTGTTGGTATTCTACATATTCTTGGTACTGATCGTTATGAATTTCACACTCATTTCAGTTTTCTACCAAAAATAGGTCAATAGGTCTTTAAGGCTATTCTGACCTAATACTCTGCTGTGTTGCTACAGTCATTTTCATCAAATTCTTACCTTCTGTAGCTGAACACAGTAACTTATACTTGCATTGCTTTGGACAGGACAGGTGTTTATGTCTCAACCATTTTTAACAGAGACTGTGACATGATCTCAACTAAACTCACTGAGACTGTCTATGTTACATGCAGTGCCAGCCTGGCATCTATACCAGGGTGTATCCCAATAAACCAGCACAAGTGACCTCATGCATTTACACCTCTGGCTCATATCACCTGTATAACTCTTGCACCTTGAGTAGGTAATAGAGCTAATTTGCCTTTCTTTCTTTTTTCTTTTCTTTTCCTTCTTCTTTTTGTTTCCTTCCCCCCCCCCCCCAAATTTTAGGGGTGCTATATCATCCCAAGCATGCCCTTATCTACATCCTTGTTATGGTAGGATGTGTCTACCCTGGAGTGTGTTTCATTTGGTACGGTGCTTTGTTTTTAATATGGATGTACACAAACATGCATACATACATACAAACTATTTATAGCCAAACATGCCCTGTTATTTCCATTCATTTGTTTGTAAAACCTGCAGAGGAGTACACAAGGGATGGTGAACATCAACTGTGTCCACTTCAGCTATACCTCCAGACCAGATGTGAAGGTGCTGCAAGGGATGAGTGTGAATGTGCAACCAGGTCAGACACTGGCTCTGGTGGGACCCAGTGGCTGTGGAAAGAGCACTGTAGTCTCTCTGGTTGAACGTTTCTATGACCCTACTCTGGGTTATCTGGCTGTTGAGAACACAGATTTGCGTGACCTCAACCTCAAGTGGCTCAGAACACAGATTGGCATAGTGTCGCAGGAACCGGTTCTGTTTGATATTTCCATAGCAGAAAACATCAGGTATGGAGCTCTTTTCAGGGATGTCTCAGACATAGAAGTCATAGAAGCTGCTAAGTCTGCAAATATCCACTCTTTCATTGATTCTCTGCCAGAAGTGAGTCTCCCACATTAGCGAATCCCTATTCACTGCCCCCCCCCCCCTCCCCACTACACACTCAAACATGTGTGATCAAACACACGTATTCATATCTGCTGTTCTCCATAGGGCTATAATACTATTGTGGGATCCAAGGGAACTCAGCTGAGTGGTGGGCAGAAGCAGCGCATAGCAATAGCCAGAGCTCTGTTGAGGGACCCCAAAATCCTGCTACTGGACGAGGCCACCTCTGCCCTGGACACAGAGAGTGAGAAGGTGGTGCAGCAGGCCCTGGACAAGGCCAGGGAGGGACGCACCACCATCATCATTGCTCACCGCCTGTCCACCGTTCATAACTCTGATGTGATTGCTGTGATCCACAATGGGAAGGTAATAGAATCTGGGACTCACTCAGAGCTGATGGCCATCCAGGGAGCCTATTACCACCTCAATACTGTGGATGTGAACAATACTGTGGATGTGGACAATACTGTGGATGTGGATGTGGATGAGACACATTATAATACCTAAATTGGTTTTTGTTCAAATATTTGACCCCAATAATCTATTTTACAAACTAATTTGTGATAACTTGGCAAAAAAATGCAAAATTAAATTTGACTTCATAGCTGGTTAAAAATTTATAATATACATTTGTTTGTACAGGAGCGACTATACCATTTGACTAGTGTCCATAAGTTGCTAACTTGTTGATTGATTTATTGCTCTACTTTCTTAACAATATCTTCTCACTACAAAACAAGCTTGAAATGAATCTAACATAACCAACTCAATGTGTATACTGGATATATGACGGGCATTTGTGCATGCACATACTTTTTTAATACGGTGGTACAGACAGTTATTGGAGAGAACGCACTCTTATATACAAATATCATATCAACTCAAACATCTTGTGGTAATCCTATCTAATATTTATTGAGTTTTCTTATTGTTGTTTGGATTTGTTTGTGTTTATTGTCCATATACGGAAGGTGTATCGAGCCCAGATGAAGAGTAAATCCCGGCCCATTTCTATCCAGCTGAAGATTGGAACCATCTTAGATCCTAATAAACATTCAAACACAAACATGTTATACGGTCACAAATTGAAATATCCTCACCTTCAATTTCTTGCCAATTGATGGCCACTTCCTTAATAGGTATTCCCAGTTGTTGTGCAATATACAGAAGTTCCACATCAAATGCCCTATTCAATTGGTTACCAACAGGAAAGGGTAAATGCAATCATGTCAGCTAAGCAATAGATATGCATTAACTTGCCAGCGATTGATGTGCATGGCATGATACAGAGTTACTGCTGTTGACCTCGTCATCATTTTGAATCCACATTGCGTGTCCCTGATCCCTCGCACACAAAATATGTACACCAGCAAGTGAAACGCATGCATCAACAGGTTACGGAAGAAAGAACGCTGCAACCGACATCAGCAGTGTGAGGTGCGGCAAGTGAAAGTGCTTTATTCAATGCAAAGGGGAAAAGAGCTTCAAAATTTATGAAATTACACTCACCTGAGCAACAGCTTCATCCTGCAGGTGTGCTCTGGATCCCACACTAATGGCTGCCTCCATCTAGTTTGTTGAAAGGAATAAAAAATTTTAAAAGGCAAACAATATGAAGGGTGATAAGAGAGAATATTTATGTCAAAAGTTATGGGATCAGGTGGAGGGGGGGATAGGGAGTGGTGTGTTGCTACACATCAAGTAAGAGATGAACATCATATTACTATCTCTGACATGATTGGAAGACAGCTCGTCAAGTGCTTTTTCCAGGCAAATCATATCTGTAATCTCAGAAGCACCATCAGCATCCAGGAACAACGTCCTCTCACCTCTGGCGAACAGGGAGCCCTGCACCAATATTATATGGCCTCGCAACACACACATGGTAAGGAATGGAACCAGCTCACCAATCGAACTGCTCCTCCCTTGCCTCTATTTTTGGCCAAGTCCAGCAACCGCACCTTTTCTGCTCCATACTGGCTCACAAACTTCATCGCCTGTTCCGCAGTTCCATCTGGACTGCCATCGTTCACAATGATGACTTCATAGCTAAAAGATGCTTTCTTCTTTTGCCGTCCCTCCAGATAGTCCATGGTCTCATTCATCATCTTTGGCACTAAATGAAGTAGAAAAAGAAGTAAGAAAGAGCTAACAGTTGGGGGTGGGGAAGGGACCAACTATTTCTCACATCTGTCCTCCTCCTTGTAGGCAGGAACAATTAGGCTCATGTAGAGGGTGGGAGGAGAGACAGCAGTTTCCAGAAAGGGACAATGGCAGTTGGCCTTAGGATCAAAAAATACTTTCTCAGACTTGGCCACTTCCAAATCAGGTTCCACTATTGTAGTCAGTTTAAGGTAGCAATACAACTACATGGGGAAGGAGAGAGGAGAAAAACTAGTACCACCCGAGGGTTTACAACTGGAAGAACTTACTATTAGTAAAGATAATATTAAGGCTCCTCCAAGATATATAGAGGCGAAAACTAGTACTTCACTGACAGTCATACCGAAAAGGCACGCGGAAAGGAAACACAGATTTCAATCCTTTGGGGAAGTAAGCAAACTGGCTTCCAGAACAAGTCTGGAATTGTGGACCTTTTACCTAAATATATGCTGGGAAAGGTCGTCCGTACTCTGTTCGGGATTTTTAGGCTGTGGGTGTGAGAAATGCATTCAGTACCTTCCAACTTTTTTGTTGCAAGATAATTATGTGGGCGTAGCTGGAGGTGCGCAGAGTTGGAGACATTATGTCTCTTAGACATGTAAAGAAGCACTGGAAGAAGTACTTGGCTGGGCAAGTGGTAGGAGTGTTTCTGCTATCTTACATCACCAAGAAGCACAGGTCAGTAATTGAAGCCATGGATATGGTCCTCCATTTGGAATCATTGAAATTCCACAGTGGGGTACATGTAAGGGTGGGAGGAGGAAATCTGCTGGTAAGGTGTGGGGCTGCATATTGAGTGAAGCTAAGTATGCACAGACTTACCAACCTATGAGCACAAAAATATTTGTGAAACCAGGAAGGGGAGGGGGAGAGAGAGAGAAAGTGGGTTGGGGAGAGGTGTATATTTGTATGCCTGGCAATATATATAATTATTTGTCCTGTTTTCAGGCCAACCAATCAATATTTTGGTACTTGCATTGAAAGTTGTTAAAGAAACTATGGATAGTATGTCATTTTCCTTTTTTTTTTTCTTTCAATTTCTAAATTATTTCATTTAAATAGCTAAATATGCTATATTTGAATTATGCCACTCAGACCATACCCTAAAAATAGTGAATAAAAATAAAGAGGGGGAAAAAAACTGCACCCACTGAGTCAATATTTTAAGTAAAAGCTTATGATCCAGAGAAACTAAAAATTTACTTTGCCTATCCTTGGGTTTGAATTTGTCTTTGCTGGTAGAGAAATTTCATGTGTGTAATAAGGGTAGTCTGGCCTGGCAGACCCTCTATCAAGTCGCTATACTGGGAAGGGTCTGGGGACATGGCTATACCGAAGTTGTTCTGCTGCCTCAAATAGGATGGTGGTCAAATTACATGTAGAGATTAACCACAGATTCCAATCTCAACTATATTTCAGATAGCCACTTCAGCATTCCAGCAGAACAATAAGAACTTCTACAGAATTCAAGGTTTGAGGCTCGGAAGCCAATTGCACCAATTTCTTGGCATATATTTGTCTTCCCTGGAATAAAATTGGAATCTTTTTTACAAGAAAAAAAAAAGAAATATATATGTATACATATATATATATATATATATGGCAAACTTCTCTAGTAAAGACTGTAAGCCAGTGCATTAGAAGTAGAGTGTAATTGGATTCTGGAACTTTTTTTGCAATAATAGCTGCAACATAATTTTTTTATAGCAAACTGGCTTTTCCCCAGCGTGGAAGCTCCTGCTGGCTTATTGTTTAGCAAGTTTCCCTCCAGGTACCACTGGAATACTGGAATTCTGTGTGAGAATTAGTTGAGGTGTGGGAGCGTGTGAAGTGCCTCAAATGTGTGTGTCACATGCCCAACTTGTGTGTATTGGAAAGTCTGCTGTGCACAGTCCATAAGAGACTATAATGAGTGGTTAGGCTAAAGGTAAAAAATGAGAGAAACTGGAATGAAGAAGAAAATGGGATAGCAATGGTGGTGTAGTGGTGTGTGTGGGGGGGGGGATGAGGAAGGTAGGGAGATCATGTGATGCTGACTGATATCAGGTTCTGGATTGTTAAAGTTATGGTAAAGGGTCAGTGGCTGGTGCATGCATATTTTATGTGCATGCATATTCTGTGTGCAAGTATAGAGCTGGAGTTAGGTGTACGTAGCAGTGGGAAGTTGATATCATAGATCATATCTTGGTTTGCTTTCTAAGTGGGAGTGAAATCAATCTCTGTTAGCTTGATTTATGCATTATTACTAGTAGAGATCATGTGGAGGGCCATCAGGTAAGGTTGCCCTATCAGGAGTACAGTTCAAAGTGCTGGAACCCTGGGCTTGTGTTGGTAAAGGAGCACTATCACACAATGTTCAATTGTGTGTGATGATGGTACATGGACACTTTATAACCGGAGGTTTGTTGTGTGCAGGGAGAAAAATGTCATCAGAGAGTACTGCCATGTGGCGAAGGTGAGCTTTGCTCCTTGCTCGGCTAGTGCTCAAGTCTGCTAGAAACTAACCACTTTTCCCTACCTCCCTCCCTTGTTTCTCTCTGTGGACTGGAGTGCAGGCTTACGGAGAAGTGAGTATGGCCAAGTTGGATCGACCCAAGAAATTGATGATCTTTTTGAATGGATCAGCAAATAATTCGTGAGTGGACTCTATTAGTTGATGAAGATCTGTGTCTATTTGTGAGTCTAGTAGTTGTGTGACAACATCTTGTTACCTTGTGTGTGTATAGGGACGCTAAAGC
Source organism: Lycopodina hypogea (assembly GCA_963969325.1). Lineage (NCBI taxonomy): Eukaryota > Metazoa > Porifera > Demospongiae > Poecilosclerida > Cladorhizidae > Lycopodina > Lycopodina hypogea. The sequence goes on from OZ017787.1 coordinate 2,131,969, forward strand.
AGAGTTTAACAAGTACGCTGCTCCATTATTCAACCTGTCAGGCATGGACGTTACAGTGGTGGAGGTATGTCAGCCTCAAGTCATGTGACTCAACAAAACACATGCTTCCTTTTACTACTTATACTGTTGTTGTTGTTAGAGTCAGTATAAGAATCATATTAAGATGCTAATGGATTACTTGGACCCCAAGACTGATGTGGTAGTGGTTGCTGGAGGAGATGGAACTGTCCTAGAGGTTCTCAATGGCCTGAGGCGGAGGAAGGACCAGGTGAGTTGTGGAAAATGTAGAGAGGAAAGTTATTGTAAATGGTGAAGAGGAGTGAGTGAGTGAGTTGTGAAGTGGGGGATGGGAGGAGGTACAGAGAGAAATGGTGGAGGTTGGAGGTGATAGGAAAAGAGGAGTGGGCGGAAGAAAGAGGGTTGGGTTGGTGATGTAATGCAGCTGCTTTGTGTATGTGTACAGGAGAAGATAAAGTCTATCCCTGTGGGGATACTGCCTCTGGGCAAGGAGAACAGATCCTTCAAGACACTATTTCCATCCTTCATTGATACGTCAAAAGCCAGGTACTTAAGGCATACCGATATAATGTCAAAAAAACAAAAAAAAAATTTTTTTTTAAATATAAACCACCATTCAGGTGATCTTTACCAACTGAACCAGATGCATCGATCATTGTACTGCATATTTAGTAGATTATGTGTATCTGATTTGAATTGGTGTGTGTCACATAAATTATAGTTGACATCAATACAGTCCTTGTTTCTCTACATCAATCCACTGTAGTCATTTGGTCATTCTACATCTCATCAACTAATGAATTTGAGTTTTCCTTCCCATTCCTCTTAGATTTTTCTCTAGTTCTGTCCAGTTTGTGTGTGCATATGCAACCACAGTGTAGGATATGAGCTGGTCTCAGCCAACTCCCAGCAGTGAGGATTGTGTTGATGTTTTTAGTTTCCATTTTTTCTGTGTACATTTCCATTAGCACTAAGTTTAGGTCAGTCCCACTAGAGTAATCATCAATATAATCTGCAATTGGAGTAAACCACATGAGACCTCACAACTTTCAGGCTGCACATCACGGCACCATGTTGATTATTTCTATCCAATAGAGTAGTGCAGTTCCCGGACAATGCCGGGAATTTCTTGTAGTGTTAGAATGAAGATTTTGAGAGCTAAGATTCCTCTATGTGTGTCTCCATCTATACAGCTGGCTTCATTGAAGACAGGACAATGTACCTAGCCCTAGCATTGGCCCCAAAACTCACCCCAAAACTCTCCTGTCTTGTAAACCAGATAGGTTGAGCATTATTCATGTCTACTGGTCAACTCAAAACATTATTTAATAATATTGTTCATGAACTGAGCTGCCATGTAAAACTTTCATTAGGCAAAGGTTTGCAGACATTCCACTCCCACAAAAAAAAAAAATATATATATATATATGTATATGCCAAAGGCTGTTGCCATGTATATGGCAGCCAACTGACTGGAAGGTGGACTATAGTTGCTTACACAATGACCTGATAGAAATACTGATTCCACTTTGTTGGTGTATCAGATGAAATTGGTAAAGGATCATCTAATTTTGGCTATGTGGGTACCGCCTGTTTACTTAATTTTTTTTACCAGCTATATATATATATATTTTTTTTTTCTTTTTCTTTTCTTCCTTAACTACATATATTTTCTCCACTCAACACTTTTGTGGATTATTCTTGCACTTGTTAATGCATCCATCAACGTTGTTTATGTGTGTTTCTATTTGCAGGATGTTGGGCGAGGCCTCACTAAAGATCATCCAGGGCCTGACCAAGCAGGTCCCTGTGCTGGAGATACAAGTGAGCCAATAAGACAGTGTGACCTGTCAGAGTTCAGGAGGGGGCACATCTTATGTTTGTCCCGTGGGTGGCTACAGTGCAGGGCTTGCTACCAGCAGCCCAGTTCAGTCAGTCACTGGGTACATGTGCAAGAACATTGTTCAATGCCTTTACACGAGGTGGCCATTGGTCAAGATGTAGAGGAATATGGCTATATACTGTGTCAGTGTGTGAGCATTGCGTACTATTTTTTCTTCTTCATGTACTCACAATATCCATTATTGGCAAGAGCACCTTATCACAGACTCTTCGTACTGTGTGTGTGTTTGTTTGCTGTGTGTGTGTGTGTTTGTTTGCTGTGTGTGTGTGTGTTTGTTTGCTTTGTGTGTTTGTTTTGCTGTATGTGTGTTTGTTTGCTGTGTGTGTGTGTGTGTTTGTTTGCTCTGTGTGTTTGTTTGCTGTATGTGTGTGTTTGTGTAGCCAGAGAAAGGGAATTTGCTGTGTGCTCTCTCCTCCGTCCAGTGGGGAGTCTTCAAAGATGCCTGGGAGGGCAGAGATAGGTAATGGATGTACTAGAGTGATTTTTTTTATCTTTTATTTTTTATTTATTTTATTATTTTTTTATTTAATGTCATGATTACGCACACTACTGTCTATGTTATATTCCCTGTCTGATATAGATTCAAACTGTTTGGGAAGTTGCGTGTAGTAATGTCTCATGTCAGCAAAACTGTTCGGGTAAGAGTTACTCCCACACTCCCTTCCTCCCAACACACACACAATCACACACGCACTCACACACACACACACACGCGCGCACGCACATACACACACACACACTTGGTGCATGCATGTATGTACAGTGCCATTGTTATTGGTTGACACAGCATTGGCCTGAAGAGAGTGTGTGTGGTCACACACTGTGTCTTGCTCCACTACAAGCTGATGCAAAGGGTGTGCAGCCCATCTCTGGAACTGCTGCAACATGGGAGGGGCTTCCTGGGTGGAGGAAGAGGGAGCAGGAAAACCTGGCCGGCTTCAAGATATCCCCCTCCACACTGCATCCTAACTCCCTTTCTCTCGTACTCTGGCAACGAAGGCTCCTCTCCAAGTCTGCCTTCATTAAGCACGGGTAAGAGAGCATCGCTGACAGTGGAGCTGTTGGCTCCTGTTCATGTGGTCAGTGCATCAACTTATTGGCTGTCACTTAAATGTGATCATGTGATGATCTCTGACCGAGTGCATCACATGACCACCACGTGATAGGTTGATCCAACCATCTGTTAGTGACGTTAGTTTTGATGCACATGGCCGAACAGTACCAGTTCAAGGTTTCAATCGGTGGCTCCAGACAAGATTGTCAGTAGTGTCTCAGTTGTATTGCTGCTTTTAGATCGTTACTGCTGCCTTGGGAGTCTACCCCAGTACACTCTGACCAGTATACACTTGGTCACACAATGAATCTCTCACTCATACTGGAGTCTTCTTCCCTCCGTTATGGTGGCACCAGTGGCCTTGCGTATGCATGACTGCTGGAGTGAGTGGTGTGTGGTTATAGGTACATGCTCTACTAAAACATGGTACACCTGTATGGAGAGAGGGTACACCTGTATGGAGAGAGGGTACACCTGTATGGAGAGAGGGTACACCTGTATGGAGAGAGGGTACACCTGTATGGAGAGAGGGTACACCTGTATGGAGAGAGGGTACACCTGTATAGAGAGAGCAGCTGTCTGTTCTGAGTGCTGTATCATAAATGGTAGTGGATGAGAATTGATTTTTAGAAGGGGGTTTTTCCCCCTTTTTTTTCTGATATCCGAAGATAACTCACAGGATGTATAAATGATGTTAAATGTTGCTGTATGTGATGGAATTTTTTATGTTTTTTAATTTACTCTTTGCCAGTCGTGGGAGAAGTCCATTAAGGCCCACAGGAAGACACTGATTGGGTACAATCAGCAGACCTGTTTGGAGTATAGTTTATTCTATAGTGTGGTATGCCCAAACTTATTTCAGCTGGTGTGTTGTACGGATGTCTATTGGTTGGATTAAGGTTTGTGATTCATGTGGTAAACTATACCACTCCAGTATAATAATTATACCACTCAAGGATGATGCTTAATGACATCATTGATTATGCATTCATTACCAGAATATTGTATGTATATAAAACATTGCAATTGTCTTTGTCTTTGTTCTTCCATGTGTTCTTTCACTTCATCCGTCTGCAATACTTGTTGTTGTCGTCTTGCAATGAAAGGTTCTGTTAACTTTTATAAGTGAGTATTAAGCGTGTGCATTTATTAACTGGCTATCAATAAAGCCAGTATTAAGATATCACATAAGATACTACAATTCACATCTTCAAATATTTTGATTTCTTGTTCACTCTATATATGTTTGTGTAGTAGTTAAGTTAATTCTCTAAAATATGAATTACATAATGTCTGAAGAGTTGAATTAAAGTCAGATATAAATCGATGAAGTGGATAATAAGATATCACGACAAGCTAGTGACTGTCACTGTAATTGTCATGGCACAGATGGTGTCTGACTACTCATCGCGGCGATACTGGAAGGTGTGCTCTAGCTGGGAGTGAGGAGACTGTGGAGGCCGGGGGTGTCATGGTGGTGCCACAGTCCTCAGGTGGTTGGCTGAGCGTGGATGGGGAAGAATACGAATCTCTACCAATGACCATCACACTTGAACCCGACTGCATGACAGTTTGTCATTAGCTACTTTGTATAGGAAGTGGGAAGTGAAGTATGTATGTGGCAGAATACTTCCATGTTATGAACCACATTGGGTTTGGCTATAGCCACACCCACAGGAAGTTGTTTTTTTTTTTATCAATTAATCCTCATTTTAATTATTTATTAACCCTCTCATCCTCCAATTTAAATATCAATTAACCTTCTCATCTCCCCAATTTAGTTATCAATAGACCCTCTCATCCTCCATTCAATTATCAATTAGCCCTCTCCTATAAAAAGCTAATCAAAGGACCAACTAGACTTAAATTTGGCATGTAGTTTTCAAGGAATTGGGCGAGTGTTGTTAAGTGGGTGTGGTTTTATCATAGCAGGAAGTTGTTTTGTTTTTTCCTGCCAAAAGCTAATTTTTATACAAATCAGTCCGAAATTTGGCGTGTGGTCTCCAAGAACTGAGTAAGCATTATTGACTGCATTGGGTGTGGTTTGGCTATAGCTACACCCACAGGAAGTTGTTTTGCTACCAAAAGACCAACTAGGCTGAAATTTGGCATGTAGTTCCCAAGAAACTGGGTGAGCGTTATCAAGCATGTGTGGGTGGGAGAAATTCCGAGTATAAAAGGACTGCTCTGTGATCTTTTTTTGCAAGACAACTCCTTTTGATTTGAGTAAGGTCATGCTAGAGTGCAGTATTGACAGGTCTACTTGAATTATTAAACTAATGACATAGACTTAAGTGGTAGGGCTTGCTTACTAGTGCCATAGCTACCTAGACATAATCAGACATGAGTACTAAAATCCTTTCATCTTTTTCTGTTGTTTTCCACCTTGAGCTATGGCTACCTAGTACCAGGAAATAGTGCAGGCAATGTTTTGTGGACTATCTGAAATTTAGATTCATTGAATCTCCAAGTAATAGCCAAGTTCCTTTGTGCCTACTATGTGAGAAAGTGTTCTCCAATGAAGCCATGAAACCTTTCAGACTGAAGTAACATTTAACAATTATGCATTCTAACCGGGAGAGCAAGAGTGTAAATTACTTCCAAAGTTTGAGCACTGCCTTTTCAAAGAGAAAGGGCCTTCTTCAAACCAGTGCAAAGGCCATTTAATGATCTAAGTCTCCAGGCCTCTTACAACCTATCCCACCTGTTAGAAGAAAAAAAAGGGGGGCAAGCCTCACGCTATTGGAGAGAAGCTGATTTTACCAGCAATTCAAGAGGTGCTGACATCAGTCATGAAAGTGGACCCAGAATCAATTGTCAAGGCAATTCCACTAAGCAATGACACCAGTGCCAAGCATCAATTAATGGTTGGTGATAAGGAATAGCAGCTGTGTGATATCCTTAGGCACACAGACTTTGCTGTACAGCTAGACAAGACTATTCTGAGCAACAACAAGGCTTTGCTGATGGCTTATGTAAGATTTGCCAAGGATGGAAAATTCCATGAGGAGTTTTTATTTGTGTGCTCTCTTCTTACTGACACCAAAGGCAAATCTGTGGTGGAGACATTGAACTCTTTCATGGTAAAGAGGAAAATTCCACTGACCAACATCATTGCATGCGTCACTGGATGGTGCTCCAGAATGTGTGGCCAATATCAATGCTTCATTGCCCACCTGAAGGAGGTGCCAGGTATTTTTACCATTCACTGTGTTGTTCACCGCAACATCTCATAGAAAAAAGAATGAGTACCCAGCTTCATGCTACTCTGCAGCTAGTGATCAAAACAGAGAACAAGATTAACGGGAATCCACTCTAGTTATTTGAGCTAAAACCATCTGGTAGCACTCGTCTTGAGTCATAAGCTTTTCAAAATAACATCTGTGATTGAAGAAGTTAAATTACATTTGATTGATACTCTCTACTCAGTGTGGTTATTATTATTTAAACCTCTTCCCGTGGGTTTATGAGGCTAAAAGTGCCCTAAATAGTATTTGACAACTCTTGATAATACACTGGGTCACACTTGCCACACAACTTTCCTACCAAACCACCACACCATTTATAACGTGATCTTCAGAATAGACACTTCCTACACAGTGAATGGTTTTTAGCCCCCACCCCCCCCCCCCCCCCCCACCCCCCCAAGAAGAAGCTGGGTCACCTGTCCACATCTTTTCCTGTGGCATGTCAGTTAAAAAATGCCAAAAATGATGGAATCTACTTATCTACTATGGACTGTCCAATTTATGGACCTAGAAACCTAGAAGCATACAAACACAACTTAAATCCAGTTGGAAAGTGGGTTGGGTCACACTAGGCCACACTTATTCCTCTGGGCATGTTATATCCCGAGCAACGGCCACACTTATTCCTCTGGGCATGTTATATCCCAAGCAACGTCTGGTATATGCTACTAGTTGTTCAGTGTGGTATGTGCCAGCAAATAGATAAAAGTAGTTAACTCAAACTTTGGTAACTACATGCAAATGCATGCCATACACCCACCCACTCCCCCCTACACACATACGCACCCATGCACACACACATGCACGCAATGTGTCACTAAATTTCTCCTTTTAAATAGCTAGATAGAACAGAAAGAGAAAAGAAAGAAAACACACACTCTCTCTCTCACACACACACACACACACACACACACACACACACACACACACACACACACACACACACACAGTAAAGAAGGAAGGCAAATGTTTTGAGTGTGAAGGAAAAGAGGAAAAAAAGGTGAAAAGATGAAGAAAAGTGTGTTAATGAAGGGAGAAAAAAAGGAAGGGAAAAAAAGGGAGAAAGAAAAAATTTTAATTGGGAAAAATGCAAGGGGGGGGGGGGGGGGAAGGGAAAAAAAGTGCCCTTTCCAGAATGAAGAAAGAAGGCAAATATTTTGGGTGTGAAGGAAAAAAGAAAAAAGTGGGAAAAAGATTAAGAGAAGTGTGTTAATGAAGGGAGCAAGAGACAAGGAGGGGAAAAAAGGGAGAAGGAAATAAAGAATGGGGAAAAATGGGGGGGTGGAGGTAAAGGTAAAAAAGAGCGTCCTTTCAGGAACAAAGAAAAGAAGGAAAGGTGGAGGAATAAAGAAAAAAGGGGGGGGGAAGAGAAGTGTGTTAATGAAGGGAGAAACAAACAAGAAAGGAAGGGGGAAAAGGGAGAGAGAAATAAGGAATAGAGAAAAAAAATAGTAGGGGCAAAAAGATTGTCCTTTTAGGTTCAGGCAGGGCTATGTGGTGGTGATTTAGTGTGACATGAATGTACTGTCGAAGCCATGGCACTGGGATACCCAGGAAAATGCTTGCACAAATTTAGGTTTTATATGCATGAGTAAAAAAAGGTCAAAAGGTCTGTGGGTTACATGCTCAATCAACTACTGGTTAAATGTTATTTTTTTTGTATGAAACTTCCTCCAACAACCAGTGCTAAGGTTCCCTGTTCAACTCCTGGATTTTCTGGGGGTCTTTTCTTTTTCTTCCCCCCCCCCCCCCCCCCCCCCAAATAAGTCAAAACATTAAATTATAAGTGGGGGGGGGGGGGGGGGGGTTTGGCTAGTTTTAAGTCACAATTTTTTAAGTCACAATTATGACACATCAAAAAAAGGAAGAAAACTTTTTTAAAAAACCCGTATTTTGTGAGTGTCACAAAAGAAAAGATGAAAAGAATATGAAGTGTGAGGTGGGAAACACGAATTATTAATGTTGATGTTGCTTAGCAACCCTGGTAAACAGCATGGGAGGTCAAAGTTGTGATTTTAGGGCTGAGATAAAATTTTGCCAAGATCGAGTAAGTCTATGGGGCGAAGAACCCTGGAAAATGTGAAGCCTCCAGGACTGGGCACCAATGAGGGTAAAGAGCTACTATTTGTGTGTGGGTGGCAGCAGCTATTAGTACCAACGAGCACCTTTCAAACTTCCTTGAGTGTCATCTCTTGCAGGCACTCAGCAGGAGGTCAAGGTGCACACATCACTACCACCTCGAGTTGCTGGGAGGTTGAGGGGTCATCTGTTCGTGTGTCTTGCAGGAGGAGTGGAGTGGAGACACAGTGTAGGGCCTCCTGCACCCAAACTCTCCGTCAGGATGCACTGGTGGGGGGAAACAGGCCAAGCTACTCTCTTTAGGTAATATACATGCACTGTGTGAGTGTGAGTGAGTGAGTGAGTGTGAGTGAGTGAAAAAGAAAAAAAAATTGAATTTTGGAAATATGCTCTTGCAAGCTTACACTTCTTACTGTGTTTTAACCAGGAGTGAGTGTTTCCTTAACAAGTCTGTGAATAGTTGTAGTATTACTACTATAACTGACAAGATTTGAAGGGGCTTGCTTAGCTGAATTTTGAATTATTGAAGCCAAAACATTCTCTAGGGTGGTTACCTCCATAGCAACCAGAATTTAATTAACTATCTCAATTATTTATTCAAGAACCTTAAGTGAGTTACTCCCTAAATAAAATAAACCTCCTCTACCACTATCTACCAACTGTTTTTGAAAAGGTTTACTGTTTGGAATTTCATTTACTTCATTCCAATTTTTTAAAATAATAACATAGCAACCTCCATGGCAACAGAAAAATTCAAAAAAGATGCTCCTTCTATAAGATGCTCCTTCTATAAGATGCTCCTTCTATAAGATGCTCCTTCTATAAGATGCTCCTTCTATAAGATGCTCCTTCTATTTTACCCTTAACAGACTATAAAATTCCAAGGAAACTCTCTTCTCCCTGCCCTTTTTGTGGCAAGATTTTTATTAGTCTTGGTAACCACATCAGCAAATTCAGTGAGAGAGATGGTAGAGACTATTTACCCTCTCTAGCCAAGAAGACCCTTGATAAAATGGCTAGGTCTGAGCTTCCAAATAAGTCGAGATGCCCTAAATGCCACAGGTTATTTCTGAGGTTAGATACTCACCTTAGGAAAAATCCTTTCTGCAAGTCAGTTAAGGATCATGAAAAACTCCTCACAAATGAACCACATTGCCAACCTCTATCTAATAACCCTTCTGAAATCATTCCATCAACTTCTCTATTAGTTGATAGTCATTCTCCAACTCATGCACCATCTACTGAACTGACAAATAATCGACTTCAACTAGAGCCACTGTCTCACAATGGGCATTCTATGCATAATTTTCCAAATATACACCCACCATCACAATCTCCGACCTCCTTACCTTGTCAAAATCACTACATACACACAAGGAGAGATTTCATCTGCTACACCTCTATACACACCAGAGGGCACTCTAACTCCATCCATTTGTGCTGGTCATAATAATAGCAAATATCCCATTAAACTACCTGGGTCAGATGCTGGATGGATGGAGGCGGACAAACATTTCTTGGTCTACCTCTTACCAGCAGTGCAGCTAGCCAGTTGTATGGATGACAAGTACAAAATACTAGCTGATGGTATTTTTAATTTCTTCCATAGTCGCTATGGTTGTCATCATAGATTTAAACAAGAGAATAATAGCAAGCCAACCAGGTGACCAAAACATGAAAGAACCTTTTAAAAAAATCAAACAGCTTAAAAACCAAGGCTCGGAGAGATTTTTGTCATGCTAAAAGAACAGTGCTACGGTGGATGACATGCAAGCTTTAGCACAAAATTTCTTTAATCTGGTGCGGCAGCAGAGTAAGATGGTCAAGAAATCTAGAGCAGTATCATTGTCTCAATCCATCAGACAAGAATGAAGCCTCTGTCATAATTCTTTTTGGAAGTATGTAAAACATCTTTTTGATGGTAATACTACCAAAAGAATTAATCCAGCTTTCACAGAGGATAAAGTTTTTCCATTATATAAATCTGTATACAGCTCTCACCCAATGTCTTTTCATCGGATGCCATCAGCTAAAGCTCCTGTATTTAACTTTGATGAGTCTCCTTTCTCCATTGAAGAGATCAGAGGCACAATCAAATGATCTAATGCCTCTTTCACTCCATCTCCTCTAGACCAGATTCCCTACAGGATTTTGAAAAGGTGTCCTTCCTTGGTGCATGCTCTGTTCAACCTGTACAATCAATGTTGGCAGACATCCACTATTCCACAGGCATGAAAAACTGCATCCATTAGACTAATTGCCAAAGGATCAGCCAAGGATGACCCCTCATCACCATCCAACTTCAGGCCAATTGTACTAACATCATGCATTGGGAAAATTTTTACTTCCATCTTGAAAAGTAGATGGTCTACTTATATGCTTGAGAATGAGTACCTCGACCCTTCCATCCAAAAGGCCTTCATGAGGGCAACACCTGGCTGCACAGAACACCATGTCAAGATGGCCTCTATACTTGCTGATGCAAAAAGAAAGCACAAATCCCTGACAGTAGCTTGGCTAGATCTGTCAAATGTGTATGGCAGTGTCCACTATTCATTGATAGATTTCGCTCTGCACCACTACCACACTCCGTCACATTTCTGCAATGTTGTGGCCTCTATCTACTCAGGTCTGTCAGCTAGGGTATCCACAGATGCCTGGACTACACCTTCATTCCCTCTCAACATCGGAGTCTACCAAAGTGACCCTCTATCTGGGATCATATTCAACACTGCCATAAATACCCTAGTTGACACCCTGAATCTAAAGAAGGACCTAGGCTACTCTCTCTCACCATCTCATCGGGTGAACCTCCTTCAGTATGCTGACGACACCTGCATCATAGCCAGTAGCCCAGCTGCAGCTCAGTCACTGCTGGATTCTACCAGTGAATGGCTTCAGTGGGCAGACATGAAGGCTAAGGTCCCCAAGTGCCACTCCTTGCACATCAAGAGCTCCAGTGGAACTTTGACCGATCTACATCTCACCTGCTCAAACAAGCCAATTAAGTACATTGCAAATAGCTCCATCAACTTCCTTGGGCTCCCAATCCAATTTCCTAAGGACTGTAACAGAGCTAAATTACAACTAAAGTCTCTGTTGCAGTCCATACTTAAGGTTGTTGATGAGACCGCACTATCAAGGAAACAAAGGGTAAAGATTTATAGCTTGGGGATCTGTCTGAGGTTGAACTGGCTTCTCACCATCGATGAGCTTCCTTTGTCTTGGATAAAAGACAACTTGAGGCCATTTCCACTAGATACCTTAAGAGGTGGACAGGACTAACAAAATCAGCGAACCCCAATATCTTTTACATCCTAAGGTCTGAAGGAGGACTCCAACTCCCCTCCATTTCCACACTATACAAAAAGCTGCAAGTGTCCAAGCACTGTCAACTTCTCACCTCCAAAGACGCCACAGTCAGACACCTGGCTGAAAGGAATCTAGAAACTGAGATAAAATCAATCAGAAAGATCCTCAAACCATCAATAGAGGTGCAGCAAACAATGGTGGAGGATCTATCGTGGAGTAGGAAAGCACTTTTAAAGGCAGTGAAGAACAGAGTTGCTTATAGTGATGCCAGTAGACACAAGTCAGAACTTCTGGCTCTTCCCGTCGTCCAGGGTCTTCTTTTTACCACCATCACCACACCTGCAACAGATCCAACCAAAATATGGACTGATGCCATCAGGTCTCTCCCTAATGAGTGTTATAAATTTGTGCTAACTGCTGCCCACGACACTCCTCCCCACAACTCCATCCTCCATCTCTGGAAGAAGAAAACAAATCCATCATGCCCATTGTGTGGACATCAATGACAGACGCTACTCCATGTATTAAATAACTGTGATACTGCTCTACACCATCGGAGGTGCAATCAAAGGCATGATGAAGTTCTAAAAGAAATTGCTTCCTTCATCACAGTCAACTTGAAAGTATCACAGAATATGATAGTAGATCTATCATCACAGACGTACTCGATACCAAGCCATCTTCCCTGCACAGACCTCAGACCAGACATTATCTGGTGGGATGAACACTCAAAAAGAACAGTGGTAGTTGAGCTTGCCAACTGCTTCGACACTCTCTTTAAACAGGCTGCTGAGAGAAATAAGAAAAAAGTATTTTGACCTGTGTGAGAACAGCCATCATGATGTTTCTCTCATCACCCTCGAGGTTGGCTCTGGAGGAGTGATCCATTTGCAAGGTTTCCTCCAGATGCAGAAACATCTAGATTGCTCTAAAAAGAGACCTTAGAACTCTATTGTTAGGATTTCCAATACTGCCATCCAGGAATCATTTAAGATATGGTGTACAAGAAATAGAGAAATAACATATTATCACCTCCTCCCCAAATAAACATTTACTCTAATTAGTAGACTGTCTCTAATCATTTATTTTATTTCATTTATTTATTTATTTTTATTTATTTATTTATTATTAATATATATATTTTTTAAATTTTATTAATTAATTCATTTATTGATGGTCATTCTTGTATGGAATAGTAACTGGTCAATTCTAAATGCATTCTTTGCAATTGATGTATGTTCCACAGTTCAGGTTGTATTGAAAGTGAATCACTGAATGATTTTGATTGATTGCACAGAGTGCCAGTAGCCGTGGGTTCACCATCAGCTGCAGCTGCTGCACAGCCCTCCATGTGTTCCTACTTCCCCATCAGGTCTGATCTGCCAAGAATGAGGGCATACCTCAAAGGTGAGAGACACACACCAGTCCCTCACTCTTGTGTGTCCCTAACTCACACCCTATGGTGTGCATTACTGATGCTCTATGACACTACAGTTGTAGAGGTGTGTGCTTGAGATACATTGCTGCAAAGTTGTTCACATGTTGTTGATTGGGTCAGACATGGGCCCCTTGCAGCTTGAAGTGGGCCTGGGACATATGAAGGAAACCTCCATGGTGATAGGCAGGGCAGCTGTGGAAGATCTCACAGATCTACCTGATACAAGAGCTGTGTCTGGGTAAGTAATTGCCAAATGTCTCCCTTCTCCCCTCCCCCCCTCCTTTCTTCTCTCTTCCAACACACACACACACACTGTCTCTCTTTCTCACCCTCAACAGTGTGCTGTGATATTTGTTCTATCTGCTCATGTGTGTGTTTATGAAGGGTATACACTATTGTCAGCTCTGGCGGTATTCTTCTGGGCCAGCTGCACCTCCAGTTCCAGTTGAACATGAAGACCACACCCATCATCAAAAAGGGAGACACGCCTAAAGAAAAGGATGTGAAACTACTGAATATGGTCAGCTTAAATCCAGAAAAAGAGAGGTCATCTACATCTCCAGTAAGTGTGGTGAAGCCTGGTGCTCCTCAAGAAGGGACACACCAAGCACAAGCAGTCATTCCTAGCTCCAAAGCAGGGGTGAGGAAGCTGGGAGAGGTAGAGGGGAGGAGGAATGGACTACCGTCATCTCTGACGCCACCTCCAACTGGTGTGGCAGTTGGGGAATGTGCCAACACATGGCCAGCAACTGGAGCCAGCGCTCTTCCTATTCCTCTTTACTCTGCAGTGGATGTGTGGAGACAGAGACACAAGAAAGGTGTGATAGATGGTCATGTGCTGGCTGGAGGGAGAGAGCAGATGGCTCTCTTGGAGCAGGTGATAGAGAAAGGTGCCAGGTTGAGGGACAGGTTGGTCCAATCCATGATGGGAGACTATCAACAGCAACAGCAGCAACATCTCTCTGATCAGCAACAGAAAACAGAGTGGTACGTGAAGTGTCGCCTTTGAGTTTGATACTCTGTGACTAGTTTTATAAGAGGTACAATACTCTGCATACATGCATGTACATGTATTTATACATACATGTACTTTTAATAAAATATGCTTGTGCCTGCATCCATATATCAAGAATGTATGTGTGTTTCTTGTAGTTTATGGTAGTATTCTGTTTCAGGAAACAAGGAAAGACACAAGGTGTGGTGTCACCGCATAACCTGGCCTTGCTGTCAGTGCAGTGGGCAGCCAAGAAGAGAGAGGTGCAGAGGGGTATTACTGGGTGGACAGATGGATCCTTCCTCCACAGGAGAGAGGAGCTCCTCTATGACTCCTGGAGTAGTGATGAAGAGGAGACCACTGCAGAACGTAGCTCCATGGATGATAAAGTTGTCTTCACTGCTGCTCCACTTCCTCCCAAACCAGCAGCACATCATGTATGCTTTGAAGATGATGAGGGCCAGGTGACAAAGGGGCGGGTTTCTCCTAATGCAGTCAACATAGCTGAAGGGAAGGAGAGAGAAAGTAGAGGTTTTGATGGTAATATTTCTCGTGGAGCCAAAAATCTCTCCCACATATTTGGAAGTGGTTCTGATGCTGTTTTTGACTCAAATATAACCAGTCGTTTGGGCATGCAGCAACTCACCCGGCTGGTTAAGGCCACCTCTGCCAGAATAGTGGTGTACACTCTAACATTGGACAACATAGCAATAGACGAACTCATCAGGAGCAGCAGGGGCGACAACAGAGGTGCCTCAGTCATAGAGCAGAAGAGAAGACGGGTCAGAAATACAGCCAAGAATGAAAAAAGTGGCAGAAGTACGGAGCAAAAGGGAAGGGTTACCAAAACTACAGAGCAAAAAAGGAGAGGTGTGTGCTCGTCCACTGCTAAGGGATCTGGTACTTCTCGCAGGTATGTGTGTCTGTCTGTCTCTATCTGTCTGTCTCTCTGTGTTTGTCTCTCTGTCTATCTGTCTGAGTGTGTGTGTCATGCACATGTCTGTGTGTGTTTGATACATATGAAGTTTGAGTTGGATGTTTTGTGTGCATGTATTTCATCTTGTAGTGCAACTTATTTTGTGGAGTATGTGCTCCCTGCTGCTCTGCTTAACAATGGAGCCTCCTCACACGTCCAGTCTCATCTCAAGGACACCACGCAGATTGCTTGCAGGAAGATGAAGGATGGAAGTGAGTGTGTAATCTTTACAAATGTCAAGCCCATACAATGAAATATTGCATGTGTATGTGTGCGTGCAGAGGTGGACTTCCAGCACTGCTTGGTGTATTCCCTCCACCTTACTGGGCCCTTGTTGAAGAGTTTGTGGAACAGTTCCCTTGTCTTCAAAGTCCACTGCAGACCGGAGCACAAAGAACTTGTCAGTGGTTGATCATATGCACACACACACACACACACACACACACACACACACACACACACACACACACACACACACACACACACACACACACACACACACACACACACACACACACACACACATCCTCATGATGACATCTGTACCAAACTAGTCATGTCCTCTAACTCACTCTCCCTATTTCTTGTCCCTCTCTCTCTCTGTGTGCCTCTATCCTTTCACCAACAGCCCTTCCTCCTGGGCCAGGCTGTGGCCCCCCTGCAGGGATGGCTGCTGTCTCCCTCACTCTGTGTGCAGCCAGTCCTGCAGGTCCTCACCACCACATCCCTGACAGGCTCTGCCCCTGCCAGTGGCAGCTCTTCCTGCATTGGGTACCTCCAGGCAAGTGTGTTGGGTGTCTGTCTGTCTGTCTGTCTGTCTGTCTGTCTGTCTGTCTGTCTGTCTGTCTGTCTGTCTGTCTGTCTGTCTGTCTGTCTGTCTGTCTCTCTAGCTGCCATACACTGGAACTCTGCAGGTCTCTCTGGAGGTGGTGGAAGACAAGCCACAACTTCCTCCCATCAAGTGCAGCAAGCTCTGTAAAGAAGAGAATGATGGAGAAGAAGAGAGAAGAGATATTCCTCTCCAGAGGATACAGGCTGTAGGCCCCTATCCTGCCCTACCAATCAGACTGAAGGAAGGCCCTCCTTCCTCAACAGGTACTGGCAAGTATTGTATATGTCTACACATGCCTGTGTGCGTGCCCACAGGGGGAGTGAACCTGCCCCCAGGGGTGTGTGCCTCCTTCCACTCACTGCCCTTCTTCTCTCTTTCATTCCTGCAGATGTTGTTGAGACCGAGGAGGTGAGGGAGGGAGCAACAGATTTTAATAGTGCACACTAATTATCACAAGTATTCCTATCACTACCTCCTCCTCCTCCCACACCCCAACTCCCTCCTTCTTTCTCTCTCTTTGCCCACCCTTACCTGATATCTCTCCCTCCTTCCGTTGTCTGTAGGTCCTTGGTCTACAGCTCCTCCTCCTCATCCCAGATGCTACCATTGCCCCTTCTTTTCCTCCCCCCAACTGCTATGTAGTGTGCCGGCTCTTCTGTGGCCAGCCGGAGCCCCCTAGGACTGCTGTCATGTGGGGCACAACCACACCACACTTCCACTTCAGACAATGGTTCCCCCTCACCCTCACTGCTGACCTGCTGGGTAAACTCTGCAATGGCCTCTGTGTGGTGGAGGTATGGCACCGTGCACCTCTACAAGCTGCTTCCACAACCATTCCACCTTTGTATGAGCCAAGTTCAAACATTCATGCTGATCAGGTGACAACAAATGTGGTGTGTATGTATTGTGTGTGTGCATGTATGTGTGTGCCTGTTTATGCTGATTGTGACGGTGTGCATAATCTTTCAACTTAGAAGCAGACACTCACTCATACACGCATATGCATACGCACACACATGCACACACACACGCATGCACACACGCATGCACACACACACACACACACACACACACGCGCGCGCACACACACACACACACACACACACACACACACACACACACACAGTTGTTAGGACTTGTGAAGCTGTCTACACACCAGTTCTTCCTGGCCTACTCTCAGCCCACCTCTGTCTCCATGTCTACGCAGAGCAAGGTGAGAGAGACCCGTACCAGTCCCTGTTACACTGTAGTATTGCACATTGCCTTTATTCCTCGTGGTGCATGCACATAACTCACTGAGGAAGAGATGGGGGCAGAAACTCTCTTTCCCTATAAGGCGGACGCATATATTATCTCATATATATATATATAAAGTTTGCAAGTGTCTGTCTGTCTATCCATAAGTAATACTACTCCTAATGGAGCTTTGATCACCACGACATTTTTCACTACCTATTCAACATAGTTCTGGGAGTTGAGTGTCATACTGGAAATTCTCTGTGAAAAGAGAAAAATTAAATTTTAAATCCCATACAAAAAAAAAAAAAAAACTCCTAAAAAAAAAAAACCATTACTAATCGGTAAATGCACAGGTGTCCCAAACTGGAATTCTGTGTTTCAAATAGGGGTCAAGGTTATTATTATTTTTTTATTATCATTATTTTTTTAAAGTTGTTTCCCCACCCCCATTTTCCTTCCTTTTTTTTCCTTTCTTCGCTTCCTCTTTCAACCTTTCCTTTTTTCCCCACTCTTTTCTTCTTTCAAACAATCTTATCATATACTAATAGAGCTACTGGTGTTTATATATTTATATGTATATATGTGTATGTTATCTTGCCAAATGGCTATAAGGATTTGGTTGAAAAATGGCAGATATGATATTCAGGTAGATGAAAGTAACCTCAGCTGTGTCCCATTTGTCCACACCCCATTGTTCAAGTGGAGTAACTAAAAGGTACCCAAAAAAAGGCTCTTCCACATCTGCCATTTTATTTTCATCAACGGGAATGCATAGGTGTTCACACACTACCACATCAAAGAGATGTTAATGCATTTTTATATTGCCCGCCAAATTAACAAGAAAGAGAACCTATCAGCAATTCCAAAGGGAGAAACTTTTTTGTTGAACTCAGAAATAGTAGACCATAAAGTCCTATTGCTGCAAGGGACTACTGCTTTGGGAGAGCAGCTGAAGGTACAGAATTCTGTGCATCCACTTCAGCCCCCACCCCAAACCTACACTTGACACAATCCTGTACAACAAGATTAACTTCCTATACAACCAAAGTAATGGCTACCAAAGATTTCTCTGGAAGAACAATATTAGAAGAAAGCATAAATTGTGTACCAAAAGAGCTTATGCTAGAAGAGCCACAGACATGGTATTAATATGAAAATTATTCCAGCAAAGATTTCAAACCAATTTTAGTGGTGTGTAGTAACAGCTGGACCTCCCATCAACACTGTCTGGCTCATTCCAACTACAATTTTGAAGCTGGTGCAATTCCAACCATAGCTTGGGGATATGTTTGTCAAGCATGCATGGAAACAATGGACTTATCAAAGAAGGTCAACCAAGCAGACCAAAAAAATAAACCTAATACCCTAGAAGAACATTTCAAACAAAAATCCTTTGGAAAGCATGTCTCAGAGTAAAAAAATTAAAAAAAAAAAATACTGGAGGGAAGAAAAAAAAACACACCAGTTGTTCAAACTATCAGCAGCTTAAATGGTTGCAGCTTCTGCAAAGACCTGTAAGAGATGCCCACCTACTACATATGACCTCCCCTAACACATATTCTCATGAAAGACATGACCACCACTACCACATGTGTTCCACTATAACACATACCCTCAAGATGAACGTGTCCTCCAGTAAGACATGTCATCCAGTAAAACACAACATATTGAAAGATATGCCATCCATAAAACATGCACTCCACCAATACATGACCTCCCATAAAACATTTCCTCCTACAATGCATGACCTCCCTCAAGATATATGCTGTCATAAGACATGTCATCCTGAAAGACATGAACTCCAGGAAAAAAAATTCTCCCATAAAACATGTTCTTCCTTAAGACAATTTCTTGACCACAGCCGACCAAAAGTGGGCCTAGTAAGCAATGTGGCCGAAGGCTGCAATAGCGTGCTAGTATATATAATGAATTTAATATGTATATGTCTGATATTCCTTCCATGATTTTTATAGGAGCCCCACCAAACTTGTTGGGCTTTCATTTGGGACCAAAGAGTCTGACGAGGCACACTTGGATTTCAAATTGGCCTCTAGATTTTTAGGACTCACCTCCAATTTTCTCTCTTTTTTGTGGGAGACAAGTAGCTATCCCCTTCTTTGTGGGGAAGGAAGGGCATTCAGAGGAGAACCACAAAACAAGTTTTTAACTGCAGGAGGCCGAAGACCGACTGAAAAGTGCCCATAGAGTGAGGGGTTTTTTTGGCTAGTATGATAAATTACCCAAGATTTCCTGATATTTAAAATCATGTCATCTCAGCAAGACTTCATAGCAGCTGCTTGTAATTGTGTTTAGCTTACTTATTTGGAGGGCAAAGAATAAAGAGAGAAGGAATTATTGGCTGTCCATTGTTTTACCAATCCACTTTGATGATCCTTTACCATATACACAATAATGTCTTCCACTTTATATAGTTTGCAAGCGTCTGTCTGTCTGTCTGTAAGTAATACTTCTCCTCCAAAACAAAAATACAAATTGCCACGAAGTTTTTACAGTCTATTTAGAGTAGACTGGGAGTGCATAGATTGAAATTCATATTGGGGAATGCTCTGTGAGAAAAGAAAATAGGAATTCTAATGTTACCCTATACAAAGAAAAAGCCTAAGAAACCATGGCCCATCGATTAAGGCACAAGTCTTTCAAGCTTAAAGGTGGAGGTTTGTATCCTGGACTGGGCTTTAGTATCTTTTATTTTTACCATTTCACCCTCTTTTTTGCCTGACAGGTCTAGGAACACTTGGAATGGGGGGGGGGGGGGGGGGGTTGACTATATCCACAAGTTTTGCTCAGATATGTATTTTTAACTAATTATTTACTATTTGGAAACACCAAAATTTGTTATTACAACTAATTGATTACAACTAAGTGCTTTATAATGTATTAAAACCCCCAAAAAAATCTTACCACAACTTCAACCTCATTTTAAATGTTCTAAATAATTATTTTGTTTGGTATAATATATATGTTATATATTTTTTTCTTCTTTTTTTTTCTTTTTTGGTAAATTTGTATGTATGTGTGTGTGTATCCATCACAGCCAAACCCTCGTACCAAAAGGGCCGAAATTTGGCATGTTGTCTCCAAGTAACCGGATGCCGTTAATAACCACATGTGGGTGTGATGATGGACATGGTTTTTTTACATAGCCACACCCACAGGAAATTGTTTTGGCTGCCAAAAGCTAATTAAAAGACCAACTAGGCTGAAAATTGGCATGTGGTTCCAAGTAACAGGGTGATTGTTATTAACCTATGTGCGTGTGGCAGTGAGTGTGGTTTTGCAGAGCCACACCTACAAGTAATCATTTTGGCTACCAATAGCGAATTGAAGGACCAACCAGGCTAGAATTTGGCATGTGGTCTCCAAGTAACTGGTAAGCATTATTAACCATGCATGGGTGTGGTTTGGTCATAGCCACACATACAGGAAGTTGTTTTGGCTACCAAAAGCTAATTAAAGGGCCTATCAAGCCGAAATTTGGCATGTAGTCTGCAAATAACTGGGAGAGTGTTATTGACCACATGTGGGTGTGTCAATGGGTGTGGTTTGGTGGTAGCCACACACATTAATTTTTTATACCAAAAGCTAATAAAAGGACCAACCAGGTCGAATTTTGAGTGGCTTCTATAATGTTTCATGTTGAAATTGGCCGGACAACACCGAAATTTGAATCTTGTGTGAACATAATATTGGAGTATCAAAGATGAAGAGTCAGGTGGGTGTGTTTTCCAACAATGGTGGCATCTATCCTTGCTTCTTCTCTGCTAGTTGCCACTTGTCCAGGATACTGTTGGTAATAACTCTATACTAACTTTTAATCTTGTTCCATTGTTTTAACCATATTCTTTTTTTCCTCCCCCCCCCCCCCCCCTGCCTCTCTCTCTCTCTTTCTGCAGCTGCCTGTGATATCTACAGATGCTTACTGTCCTATCATGGAGCCTATTACAGGACAGGTTGCAGGTCACCTGGGTGTCCTGTTGGCTATGGGCACTCCTGACCAGGTACTGTGGATACTAACATAGTTGTTGCTATACCCGTGGCTCTACTTATTGATGTTGTTGATATATTTGTTGATGTTGATATGTTACTTCCACTCTCACCTCAACATGTAGTATATATGACATGCACACTTGCTATTGAATGCACTTCAATAAGAGATACCATATAGGTCACTGTTTCAATGGGCACTTCATAGTTCAGAGCAATGCTTGACACTCTCTCTCTCCTCTCCTCCTGATAGTGACATGTCAACCATGTGTGGGTCATAAGTTCAGGCTATGCTCTGCAGCACCTGATGCAAAGACATATGTATCTATTAATCCCTGCAAACCCTCAGATAATGTCTAAATTCTTTGCTCCAGAAGGAATACTATTATGAATGTCAAAGTTTTTCTTCTGTGTCTAGCAAACTAAAACTCCTTCATCTATCACTTCAAATCCTAAACGATCTTTAGAAAGAAAATGTTTCTTAATTATATGTACTACAAACGTTTTAACATTTTTCACTTAGTATGTGATCGAAGGATGATGGATTTTTTTCCCCTTAAATTCTGGTCTCTGGAATATGATCCTTTGATCTCCTCAGGCACACCAATCCCTTTTTCCATCTGAACTACCAGCACACACACGCTGACACTGACATCCAATATACTGTGGCAATCACATTAGAGATCCGTTGGATTGCTTCCTCTGTTGTACAGTAGTCATGTCCACCATTTAGTGCTATATCCACCACTTCAGTAGTCTACTGTACTTTCGTACATAAGTATGTATGTAAATCTATATGAAGTGTCCTGTATGTGTGTGTATGTATGTGTGTATGTATGCATGTGTGTATGTATTTATGTGTCCATATGGAGATTGCTTTTCTGGTGAAGGAGTACAGTGCAGGCTCCTATCCTCTCCATCGACCAGCCATGCAAGGCTCACATGCAGCAGAAACAGCAACACAGGAAAATGTGGCATCTCCAACAACAGAAGACACGAAAAGGACACAATGTTCTCAGCATCAACCCCACAACCCTGACCATGATCATAGCACTAGTGCTGAGGCAATGATGCTGATGGATCATGAGTTTGTGGTGTGTGTATGTGGTGTGACAGGTGTGGATGAAGAGGCAGGGGTGGTGTGGGGGGAGGCAGACTGCTACATCCAATACCACTTCCCCACTCTCACACAGCACAGCACCTCAGACAGCAGAAGCTCTGGGGCAGCAGGAGATGGTGAGTGTGACTGACATACTCAATAGCAGTTTGTCTGCATGAGTGAGCTCAAATACCAACTTGCATTTAGTCCTTCCTCCTTGTTTCCTTCGTGGTGTAAAGGTGAGCAGCTGCCCTCTCTGAACCCACCCAGTGTTATTCCACCCTGGTGGTCAGTGTAAGGAAGACATTTTAGTGATGCTATTGAGCACCTGAAATGTATTAGGTTAGTGGTGTCATTATACTTTACACACCAATCAATGCTAGGTTGGCTGGTTAGGAAGAAAATATTAAAAGCACTGTTCAAGTTATTTTACTAAAATTTGTTGAATATGTGAAAGTAAGCATATTGACCCATCCAGAAGGCCTATGCTCCTATAGCATCCATCCTCCTACTATAGGTTGTGTGTGTTTAGTGTGTGTGTGTGTGTGTGTGTGTGTGTGTGTGTGTGTGTGTGTGTGTGTGTGTGTGTGTGTGTGTGTGTGTGTGTGTGTGTGTGTGTGTGTGTGTGTGTAATGTTTGTGATGCTGTACTGGTGTACTGTAATTATGTACACCTGTTATTGTGTGAGTGTGCAGGTGTGGGTGTGTGTCTGAAGGTATACCGAACTCCCCCGACACTGCATGTGCCCAGTCCGTGCTTGAACCACCAGTCCACACACACCTTGACTCTGAGGAGGAGGCAAGCTGTGGAACAGATCTTGATCAAGGCTTGTGGGGACGCTGGAGTAGGTGGGGCCATCCCCTTTGAGTTCTGGCGGAGGTTCTACCACTGCAACACGAAGGACCAGCTTGTGGCCAAAGTGAGGGGCAGCACTGAGCATGTGTACTCACTCTCCCATTGCATTGCACGCTGTAATTACTGAGCATGGTGCAGGCAAGATATGCTACAGTAATCGTACACTACACAATGGAGGCTTTTAATGCCTCTGAAAGTGAAGCAGAAGAAATGTACTTTACCAAGTGATTTTCGAAATGAAAATTTGTACCTGTATAGTTATACATATGCCCTTGCTGATTTATTCTTTAGAAAATATTCCATAAGATGGAACTGTATTTCCCTCTATACACAACATTACTATATTTGTGTGTGTAAATATCCCCCCCCCCCCCCCCCCCTTCATTTATCATTTTCCTGGCCACATTTTTGTCTACTTGTGTGCAATTGGAACTTGTAATTCAAATTTTGTTGATTGTTGTTCTTATTGTGGTTGTCTAGGCCAGCCTGCCACTGGCGAAGTTGTGTACTCTTGTTGGGATGCAGCTCTCAAGCAGCACAACTAGTTTTCTTGCCTTCTCCCTTCCTCTTACACTCATCTCTGCTGCAAGCAGTGGTCAAGATGAGGTGTGTAACCTTTCATCCCTCCCTTTTTCTTCTCTCCTCTCCCCCTCCCTCTCTCCGTATCTTCTCCCTTTCTTTTTATCTTTCTCCCTCTCTTCTGCCCTCTGACCATCCTTTTTCACTTTTTCTTTTTCCATTCTCCTCTCACTCCCTTCTCCCCTCCCTTTCTCTCCCTCTCCCTCCCACTCTTTGGCCCTCTTTTTCTTCCTTTTTATCTTTCCCTCCCATTTTCTTCCTACCTTTCTCGTTCTTTTTCTCTCTCCCTTCAAGTGTACACATCTCCCTCTCACATGTCTGATATTAGTCTATGTAATTCACTTCCACATAGCTCACATTCAGATTGTTTTACTTGCTATAGTCATTAAGTAGCTGCTTTATGTCATCATGTAGTGTGCCACCTGGTATGGGAATAAAAGGCAGCATTACTATGTATAGGATCCTTCATGCACACTCAGCATTTTAGCATAGTTTTGATAATGACGTGTTACTGGTGGCTGCAAAAAGCATAGTAAAGAAGCTTCCAAGACTGATGGAGCTGGTCCCTTATATCAATCAATGGTGCACAGCAGCTTGTTATCTGTATCTTCTATCAGGAGTAGTGATTGCAAGCCAGGAAGGCAAAGGACATGCTTTGATAATGATGGGCTCTCCTGAATGGATGGGCTATAGTTTGTTTCGCTTATTGTGTCTGTTGTCAGGGTGCAATGTCCAATGGATAAGAACTGCTGCTCAACTCTGTCCTCTGCATATCCAATGTTGGTCTTGAAGGAGGCCTGTATTCAAGTGAACACTATTTTGATAGACAAAAGCTTTTTAATTTGAACATTACAAAGTAAGAATCAAATATGCCTTACTCACATGTTTTGGAGGATTTTGACATCTGTGTTATGAGGACTGCATGAGCACATATACACACTGCAATTATGTCTCACTTCCTATTGTAAGATCGCGCTTTTGTTATACTTACTGAGTATACACTGATAGGACTGGAATACTGCACAGATCTAGAAATGACAGTCTCTACAGTATCTACTTTTGTGTACCAATCAACTGTATATATGTGCATTCACAGTCAGTCAGCTATTGGTCAGTTTGCAATTAGATAAATCATAGAAATCAGTAAACCACAACACAATACAATTAGACAACACAATTTAATCCAGTCACACATGCACCATACAATTAGTGAATAGTGATTAGCATAAACATGATGAGTTCTTTGTTACTCTATTGTGATGGCAGAGTAGTAAGGGTGTGTGTCGTGGAGTGCTGGAGGTGACAGTGAGCTACACAGCTGTACTGCCAGCAAGAGTGCCTAAGGGATTACGTGAGATGGTGGAGAAGGAAGAATGCCCCTCTGGCTGCCATCTTCAGAGTGGACATATCAACATGTCGCTGTGCATCACCAGAATGGCTGGACTTAAGGCATGGACTAATAACACTCACACTTATTTCCTTCTCCCTACATATATGTCTTCTTCCTTCCCTTTCCTCTCTGTCTCTCATCTGCATCCTTTACTCTGCACCTGTTGCTCTAATCTTTATGTTTTTCTATTTCATCCCTTTCCTCACTGCCCGCCCTCACTGCGGTCTTCCTCTGGTAATGTTTCTCTCATCTTCATGTTCCTCTGTTCCTTGCCTCCTGTAGCGTGCTGCCCGACTAGCTGCCAGACTCCATCCCCAATCTCTGGATTTTGAAGCAGAAGAGAGAGTTAACGCTTATGCAAGGATCACGACAGCAGCACACATCCTACCAGTACTAGAACATGCATGTATATACTCCATCTCTCTCTCTCACACACACACTCCCTCTCTCACACACACTGCCACACACTCCTCTCTTTCACAACACACGTGCATACACCCATACACACACACACACACACACACACACACACACACACACACACACACACACACACACACACACACACACACACTGCATCTCATTTATTCATCTCCTGCCATCAAAGCCTGGTCCCACCACTCCACACATCATTCCTTACACCTCACAGTCAATTGAACCCACTGTGTATACACATACCTGAATATATGTATGTGTGCATATATATCCATATTGAGCCTACTGCATGTACACACACTTATGGACAGATGTGTGTTTCCTCTGCAGGAGCAACTCACCACTACAGCTGTTCCTCGTAGCTTTGCTCCCGAAGTGTGTCAGACATTTAAGCTAGCACTGCCTCTGGGGGAGGAGGGGCAGGAGGGTGGAAGGCTGGCCTGTCAGCTGATGCATGCCACCTTGCTAGTGGAGGTGTGGCACCAGACCCAACAAGAGGAAATGGAGGCCATTAGCAACTGTGGAGATGTTGCGGTTGTTCTGCGGAGGAAATGCCAGAGATCCAGCCAGGATGTCCTTCTGGGAGTAGCACATGTCCCTCTAATGAATCTTCTCAGCTGTACAGGTACCTTGCCACATATGTTATGCTTTTCTTCCTATGCCCTTCATCTAGTGGCTGATATTATATGTACATGTTTTCTGTCTTTGCAATATATGAGGTGTTAGATTGTGTTTATGGTTGTAGTGTAGAGTTTTCCTCTCAGTGTGCACATGAAGTGCAGCCTGATGCACTCAGCCAGCACTGGCAATACATCCACTATTATGCATCTACTATTATGCACCTGTACTTGTAGAGTTATGTATACTTGTTAGTAGAGCGGTAACTTACATGAAGTGTCTTCATGGGAAAATACTCTCCGGTGTGATGTGGGACAGCATGCGTGCACCCTTCCCTGTTCATTGTGATATTGACATGGGATGTCAGTCAAACATTGCTGGACATATACCTATTTAGATGTTTCACCTTTGGACTTCTGTTTTGTACATTAAATGTGGAGGGCAATTCCTTGCATCCATTAGTTGGTTGTGCTTTGTGGACACCAGAAAGGTTAATTAGCTGTACCTTCCTAATTTTTCTCATTTAACTGATCAATGAGACTTGGCCTGTGCCATGACGAGGTATGGACTATGTTTCTATTTTGGTTACTGGAGTGGGTGAGGCACTGGGCCACACATTCCCCTTCATGTATGTATAACATTAATACATGTACTGCATGTCCATGGATAAGGGGGGACTCCAGCACGACTATGGATGAAAGAGAGATTTGAGCAGGACCACATATGAGGGGTGCTGTGATAGCATTTCTATGCTTTACCTATTCTCTCATATCCCCTCAGTTCTGCAGAGGTTTGCTGGCCACATTTCTTCGAGGCATTTGAATGCAATAATGCTAAAATAGATGTATTTATTGAAATATTTTTGGAAAGGGACACTTATATTCAGTAGAATTAATTTCTCTAATTCTAGCTTGATATTCTGAATGGACTGCTGAATTAACCTTTGAAGTACGGCCAACCTCTCTACAGAGGACAATGTTTTTAAGTGTCCATGTGAATGTTGTATTAGATTTTTGCTCCCAAGACATTAGATGGATTATGACAACAGTATAATGATTTCCATGTCTAATGACAGGTGTTCATGGCTGGTACCCTTTGCTGCCCCCGGAGTCTTCCCTGGCCACACCCATCTCAGGCCATATCCCCAACCAGTCACGACTACCACTAGTGGCTTGTGCGTATGTGGGTGCTGTCGAGGTGTCTGCAGCCTTCACCAGAACCACAGATAAAGAGCTGCTTCTGTCCTCTGCCCGGGAATGTGGCTGGGGGTCTCTTTTCCTCGGTCTTGCAAGGACAGAGGAGGAGGGCAGAGGCTTGGAGGTGGAAGTGAAGGTCCTTGGTTTGTGGACACAGAGAAACGTAATCAAGACGACGTCTGCTGATCAGCCACCGCTCACTGTGATCAGATATAGATTCTTTGATCTAGGTAAGAACAAACAACTCCCTCCTTTTCTCTCTTCCTCTCCTCCATCTGATATTGTGTTTGACAGTGTTTCCATGTGTTCCAATACTAGAGCCGGTGACCACTAAACCAACGCATGTGATGCACTGCATGGGTGATGGTGTGGTTGGTGAGAGGAGGTGTTACTACCAACTGCATCACACAGCACACATCCTCCTGCCAGTCTCCAAGAGGCTGGAATGGTAATCTTCACTGTCCATCATGCTTCTATCCATCTCACATTCATCCATTATATATACTATTCATGTGCACCATGTGTTCCTGTCACATGTGCTGACCTCCATTTGTGACTGTCACATGACTGTCTGCAGGTACTTGAGCGAGGAGCAGCTGGAGATGCAGGTGTGGGCATGTTCCTCTTCCTCTAAATCACACCCACTTCTGTCCTCTGGACAAGTTCTATTGGGTTCTGCATACATCTCTTTTGCGGACCTCATTTCACCACTACCATCTACTACTACTGCTACTACTTCTTTTACTACTACTACACACACTGTCCGGTCAGCCTCACCACCAGTGTGTGTGTTTGTGCATGTGTGTGGTGTGTGTGTCTGTGTGTGGTGTCTGTGTGTGTGGTGTCTGTGTGTGTGGTGTCTGTGTGTGTGGTGTCTGTGTGTGTGGTGTCTGTGTGTGTGGTGTCTGTGTGTGTGTGCCTGTGTGTGTGTGTGCCTGTGTGTGTGTGTGCCTGTGTGTGTGTGTGTCTGCATGAGTGAGATTTGTGTGTGTGTGTCAGTGTGTGGTGTGTGTATCAGTGTGTGTGTGTCTGCGTGTGTGAGATCTGTGTGTGTGTGTGTGTGTCTAAATATGTGTGCTATTGATTCTCATGTGTGTGCAGGAGCTGGTACCCACTCTATAAGGCAGGGGCGGAGAATCTCGGTCAGCAGTGCTTGTATGTGGAACTGTCCATGTCAGCATCCAGGGAGCCACACACAGAGACCAGGCTAGTCGTACAGGTGGGTTTGATGGTGGTTAGAGAGTGGGGGGAGGGGGGGGGGGGCTGTGAGTTGGGGGAGGAGTGGTACAAGTGGGGATTGGGGCAGCTGGAGGGGACGTGCAGTAGAGATGGACACTAGTGTGGTAATTAGGGGTAGTTCCATTGTCTGCTGGTAGTCAGGTATTTCCAGCTTAGTGGTACATATAACATATTAACTGTCAATCTTTTTACACAAGCAATCTTATTGTGTGAACACATTTTATTTCAAGACTTTGTTAAGTAGTGCCTTATCTGTGCAGGGAAGTGTGAAAGTAATCTCACCTTGCCTGACAAACCTCCTCAATAGCATCACATGCTCACCCCATGTCAGGTTCACAGAGCACAACCAACACATGACCTCGTGACTATGTACATCTTCAGTAATTGACATTCTAAAGCCTGCTACACCATGTAAAGTCATGTAAGGATGCATGCATGGAAGAGTTAGTCAGTCTCTGGTTGTGTGTGTGTGTGTGTGTGTGTGTGTGTGTGTGTGTGTGTGTGTGTGTGTGTGTGTGTGTGTGTGTGTGTCTGTGTGTGTGTGTCTGTGTGTGTGTGTCTGTGTGTGTGTGTGTGTTCAACCCACTCAATGCATGCATGTAGGAAGCACTGTATGAACACCACCTCATGTCATGTGTCATCATGCAGTTGCTAATAACTGCACGCTCCCACTCCTCTCATTGGCCAGGAGATAAATCTCCCCCTATTGTGCATTCTAATAAAGCTATTGAATTCCTTGGATCACACTTCAGAAGTATTAGGATTTCAGCATAGCTGTTCCTACACCTCAGCCAGAAGAGGGGTTGATGCACATGGTTGATGTTATCTTCTGAACATCTTTCTGGCTGGCTAGGCTGGCATCAGCCCCAGGCTAAGTAATTTCAGAGAAGCGGGAACTACCTTCTATGGCAGGATAGTACTGCCTCTATTAACAACTAAATGGTTGTCTTTCTCCTAGATTAGTGACTCTTTTGATGTTGTTAGTGACATGGGATGCCGCAACCACCCTCATTATCTACCGCTCACACTACCATCTCTACATTCTCACCAAGGGAATACAAATGGGGGCTAGGGTTAGGGTTGTCAGGAGTTGAATGTTTCTTTAGTTGGTACTAACATCTGAAAGTGATTATTTCCGCTATTTAATTAATTGTTAGACTCGAGTATGAAATATCGCATGCTTTAATTATTAGATTAGATTATTTAAATAGTTAATATTTAATTATTAGCCTGAACTATTCAAGTGTTTACTGCCAGAAATATGTAGTGTTTTTATTTTACTCTTATCACGTTTGAGATTGGGTAAACAACAGACACTCTCTAACACCAGCCTAGTTGTGGGGGGGGGGGGGGGGCAGGGGAGGGAGATAAGTAAGTCAATAGCACCTGCACTCATTGTGACACTGTCCTGTTGTTGCTACAGGACTGTGTGGGTGTGGAGGAGCTGAGTGGAGCCTCACCTCCTCCACCTTCACCTAGAGAGGAGGAGCAAGGTTGTAATAGACATGAAGAGGAGGAGGAGGAGGAGGAGATGTTAGGTATTCAACTTGTCATTCATCAGGCACTGCATCTCCCGATGCTAAATAACAATGGGTGGGTGTGGTATGCTCTTGCTGGAGTAGCTTTGTGATTAAGTGTATCTCACTTTCACCCCTTCCCACATGATTTACTACATACTGGACATAACCAATTGCACACCCCTAACCCCTTCACACACACACCGCCATCCCCTACCTTCCTCACCTCCACCTCATCACACACCCCCACCTCACTGTCACATACACACGCGCGCACGTGCGCCTCCCCTCACACAAACACCTGTAGGAAGAGAGATGACTCTGTCCGCCTGCCACAAGCATATGTGAGTGTGCACGGCCACTGTAACCGAGAGGAACTCAGGAGTCCTGTGGCTCCAGCTGGACTCCATCCTGTCTGGGACTATCAAGTCAACACTGACATACCAATGTCCTTCATACATGCTGAGGTGGGCATTCACATGTAGAAAACAATTATGTTCATATAATGTAAGGTCATTGTTGTGATTCCAATTATAACACAATGCAATGACTATTGTAATGCTCTATAAATAGCACAGGGCAGCCTTCATGAGCCACTTTTGCCAATGGCCATTAATACTTGCACTGCAAGTCTCTGTCTGCTGTGCTATTGTCACATGGTCACATGACCACCATGATCATCCTCTTCAGTTGCTGCTATGCATGTGAACTAGACACGCAGTAGTGAAGGGCATCAGCTGTGTTGTTGTCCAGAGTAGCAGTGGTCTCCACTACAACCGTGTGTGCAAATCATGTCAAAGTATGCCAACAGCTTTACAATCCTTACCATATGAGTTACTGGAAAGAGAGAGAGAGAGAGAGAGTGTGTGTGTGTGTGTGTGTGTGTGTGTGTGTGTGTGTGTGTGTGTGTGTGTGTGTGTGTGTGTGTGTGTGTGTGTGTGTGTGTGTGTGTGTGTGTGTGTGTGTGTGAAAGAAAGAGAGAGAGAATATTATGTTCTCTGGGAGTTTAAAATGGATTGAAAGGTGTCCACTTCATGTAATGGACTGATCACACTAGTGGCCAAGTGGAATGGCTGGATGCATTGTGTCAACATGCCCACTGATCAGTACATGTGCTGCATGGACACAATGTGGCGGTGAACTGCTCCAAGTGCATTAGTCTCTGGCTCAAAGAGAAACTACTTGTCATCTTGTTGTAGGCATGGATGCTCTCCCAATTAGTTCGTAATGGAGACTATTTAGACTGTGGAAGCTGCATTTGGGTAGACATGGCAACATTGATGGTGGTTGAATATTTCTGTACCCATACCCCTGGACCCTTGTGTAATTCTGTGTTATAAACCTCTGCTTACTGCAAAAACAACATGGACACTGACTCAAGTGGCAATGCACAGATTTCTATTCCTCCTGTGATGTGGGAAAACCCACTAATTCATTCTCTGGCTGTTTAGAACATTCTGTTCCAGTCTGCATACTTCTTTATGTCATAAACTTTAAGGTAATGTTCTCATGATAACACAGAGTCTTTATTCACCATTTCATCCCAGTGGAGGCTCCCTTTACTCCCCGATAGCTGCTGCCCTTGATTTAGTGAGAAGGAAGTGGGTTAATGATTTCCTAATACACACTGCAGTACCTGACATTCGTCTTTTTTTATATTTGGCACACTTAACCAAGTCCTCCTGTAGCCTCTGGGCAACTGTTCATTATGAAAGGTTACTGAATTCAACAATGCCAAGGTGTGTGGGCAGATGAACCACACCCCTTGTGATACCATAGGCAGTACACAGGTAATTTAACTAAATGTATTGTTTTAAACTTGTGTGTATGCCTTGGATTCATCTTGTATTGTTGAATTTACTTTCTGTTGACATTAAAACATCCCTTGGCCCAGCCTACTAGGGGAGTGCTGAGCATAATAGTTCACAGAATCAGAGCTTCCAAAAGATGCATTAGGGTCCCTTTTCCCTCTATTTTTTGTTGAAATTGTTGGTTTGAGTTAGCTAAATGCACATTATCCATGCAAAAGTGGTTGCAAGTTAAGTTAATAGCTTACACAGTGAGAGTGGACACTTCCCTGATGGTCTGTCAGTAGCTGAGACAATCTGCTCACCACACTGAGAAAAAAATTTCTTTGGAAAACATGTTTACACATGACGTCAGGCATAACACAGATGGAAACACGAAATTTAGCCATTTCTGATCCCACCCAGTATACTGTATCTATGATACAATAAAATTATTAACTTCTAATAGTAGTCCTAACTACCCACATTACTAATCCGTCTATGATGTCTACATAGATTCATTATAGGTCCCTTGACTAGGTCCATGACTCCATCACACTGACATCCTTCTAAATAGATACATGTGCAGCAACACTGTTGCTTGGCAATAGCTACCCACCTCAAGCTCCATCCTCTCGCTTCTAATAACCTGTGGGTGGAGCTCATTCAACTGTCAAGTGTATGTGGTGAAATTGCTATGGATTCAATCAGACTTCTTTTTTTAAAATATTATTATTATTATTTTTTTGTTATGTAACGACCCACTTACAGTTGATCAACACCAAAACATATCAGCATAACACATAACTGTGTATCCTGGTTGCCATAACAATCTCTGGAACATCATTCCTCACTGAGTATCTCAGGCTAAGTGTCAAATGTCAGAGTGCATTCTTGGTTTTGAACAACAGTTGCAAATGCTGTGTCTTGTTTTGCATGACCTGTTTGGGATGCAAGTGCAAGTGACACATCCTGTGATAGTTCTTCATGTGTGAATGTGCACTATGTTTGACTGGGAATGTGTTGGAAAGCTTTCAGTCTATAGTTGGTTCTAATCATTTTTTGTACACAGTTGTCATCACCAATTCTCCTTTCTCTATGCATATTTTATCTTTCTCCATGTCTGCCTGTCTGTCTGCAGTGCCCTGGCCTAGAGTTGCAAGTGTGGAGTGCATTGGAGTGTGGAAGAGGGAGGCAGGTAGAAGAGGAGGTTCTCCCTGACCATTTCATGGGCCGAGTGGTAGTTGATCTGACACCCTTGGCATGTGGAATGACAGAGCTCAATGGCTGGTACAATATCTGCAACCTGACAGGGGAAACTCAAGGGCAACTGAAGGTGTGTCTATATGATTGGTTAAAGTATGACTCACACATGACTTATCTTTGCAATGTCGTCTGTTATATGCAGGTGAGTGTGGTGCCTGAGGATGGGTCAGTCAGCGTGCCTCATTCCTGTACCCTCGTACCCACGAGCACACATAGCAGTGTGTTCCAGCATGCTCCTTCCTTTTCAAACACACCCTCCACATCGCAGCTCTTCCAGCAGCTAAAGTAAGTGTCACTTTGCATAGTGCTTCATGCCCCCACTCTACACAGGGAATGTGGACATTACCACAGAGTTGGTTGAGGTATTGTCTTTCTTGTCCTAGGGAGAATATTCTAGATCTGGACCTCCTCAACCAGACCTTGCAAACTAAACTCACTGCAGCCCACCTCTTTCGTACCTCACATGAGTTCCCTGCTCAGGGGAACTTAGGGCACACTCTGACTGATAACAGTGATGGAAGAACAACATCTCTGTGCCCTGAGGATGCTAGATATTCTCCAGAGGAATCTGGATGTTCTGAGAACACTGGACATTCTCCTCCTGAGGATACTGAAGATTGTCCTCCTAAGGATGATGGAGAGTTTCCTCCTGAGAACATAGGACGTTCCCCTGAAGACGTTGGAGATTGTCCTCCTGAAGACAATGGATATTCTCCTCCTGAGGACGCTGGATATTCTCCTCCTGTGGACGCTGGAGATTGTCCTCCTGAGGACGCTGGGTATTCTCCTCCTGAGGACGCTGGATATTCTCCTCCTGTGGATGCTGGAGATTGTCCTCCTGAGGATGCTGGGTATTCTCCTCCTGGGGACGCTGGATATTCTCCTCCTGTGGACGCTGGAGATTGTCCTCCTGAGGACGCTGGATATTCTCCTCCTGTGGACGCTGGAGATTGTCCTCCTGAGGACGCTGGGTATTCTCCTCCTGTTGATGGTGGAGATTCTGAAGGCACTGGATATTTGTCTGGGGAAACTGGACATTTTCCTGAAGTGAATGGACTTTGGCTTGTGGAGACAAGTCCTCGTCAAACTGGGAAAATGGATGATCATGGTTCTAATGACACACCCCTCACATATTGCAAAGCAGCTGTTGATACTGTTGCCTTGTCAGCAGCACCAACCAACCTTATCAAAGATGAGAACCAAGATGGCAGCTGCAACAACTTCTCCACTTGCATTAGCAGTATCAGTGGCACAAGTAGTAGCAGCAGCAAGATGTCTTCCCTGACAGAGTTCAGCGAAGATGAGGAGACCAGCATTTTCAGTGAGGAGGAGAGAGACTGGGTGGGAGGGAAGGCAGAGGGAACTGGTGGTACCTCTCCTTGTTCCACACCACAGCATCAGGAGAACACCTCACTGGATGACATCAGTCCCCAGGGTATCAACTCACCACAGCACAGGAACATTGCAAGTGTCAACAACCCACAGAGGTGCAGCACAACACAATGTGGTGGTGTTGTGTTGCCACAGAATCAGAACAACATACCACAGAACAACAACTCTCGTCATCATGACCTTATTTCCCAAACCTCAGCACAGTGTCATAGCCTCCCCCATTATCCAGCCGCCACACAACATCAAAATGGCCCCTCCTATACCAACATGCCTCCACAGAATGGCAACCACAAGTGCCAATGTCAGGAGACCTCACAACATCAGGACAGCTGCAGCAGGTCACAGTGTCAGGAGAACATTGCAACATCAGATGGTGATAAAGGAGCCCTACTCATTAGTTCCTCAAGCCCTCATGTCTGCCACACTTCAGGGTGAGTTGATACCACATCATGTGTGCTGTGTTATCATGCTAGTGGATACCACCACCTACATAAGAGCCGCCATATTGCTGTTACTATCCATTAGCATGAGAGGTTATTAACATAACAATTTGTACCCCTTGGCATAGCCCACCAGACTCATGCTAGCTTACTTGTCCCTGATATTGATTGTACAAACCATAAATTTTTTTTAATGTTATATACTAATAAATATCGCTCTAAACTTCTCCCTTGTTGAAGCCCAGTTAACGATATTGAGTCGTGCTTAAGACTGCACGATTGCAACATCCCATGCTACTTGGGGTGTTATGGAACACAAGAACACAATATTAACTGGTCCTGTATCAATAACTGCTTTACTGCAGTCTCATGCTATGGTCTTTTCTATGGGAATAGCGTATCAAAAAATGTTCCAATCACTTGGTCATGTCACACGATGTTGTCTTGGACTTACGAAGGATAGCTAAGTGTTGTTTGTTCTTGGTTGATCTGTGTTTAGTTGATCTGTGCTTAAAGACAGTGGCCTCAAATTCCATGCACTGGCCTCAAATTCCATGCACTGGCTTCAAATTCCATGCACTGGCTTCAAATTCCTTCTCTGACTTCATGAAGTCACAGAGCCTAGCCTTTCTGTCATGCTGACCCCTCTGGTTTGTACTCTGCATTCTGCTTACCTTTGTCTTCACCTCTGACGTCTGCCCATGGTCAGCTTCTGGAGCCACACCTGTGCTTACATGTGGAGGGGGGGCATTATGCACACACCTAAAGGAAATCATCTAACTATTATTATTCAGATAGTCCCTTCTCACCACAGCTTCCATTGTCTGAAAGGTTCTCCTATGCAAGGGCATTGGACTTGTGGATGATGTATCATGCAGAACTTGTGTATGCCTCATGCTCTTCTTAACTGTCAGTCTGGGACACAGATATTAGATAATTGATATGTTAGAGTTGCTCTTGTATACCATGTGGGGAAAATAATAGCCATGAGACTTGGATAGCCTTGGCAGGGGATGGTTGATGGTGACAGAGCCTCAGGCTATTTGGATTGTTCACCTACAACCACAGCATAAGAGGTACCCAACCACTAAGGACCTGCAAATCAACTTAAACACATCACAAATTAACTTACCAATCTAGTTTTAAGCTGATTGACAACATCAAGTGGACGGTTTGCCCACAAGTTGGACACATCACTGCTATTGCTACAACGCCTTATGAAGAGAGCTGTGTTATTCATGAGGGGAAGAGTAATGGGGTGGGTGTGGCTAGGAAGATAGAACAAGAGAAGGGCTGTAAGAGAGGTATTATAGCAGGTTCTTCCTCTCTCTCCATAGCCTAATCTTATACCACTCTCATTCAAGTTCAGTTATTCTGGTCCAGTATTGTGCGAGCACCTGCAGAGAAGGCCAAATTAATTCATTAACCATTACAACCGCCTCCTATGGCTGGCAGTGGTTGGTAGTGCTTGATGTGGAAGGATGAATGCTTCCAGAGACCTGACTGACTGCTTGCTTGCTTGCTTGCCTGCCTGCCTGCCAGCCTGCCAGCCTGCCTGCCTGCCTGTGGCCAATAGTTTCTCCAGGTGTGTGCACAGTCCAAACTTGGACTTCGTTGTGTTATCTGGTGGGTCGTTCTGATATGTGTACTTATAGGAGCCGTACTGCATGAGTATATCCCACACAACAGGTTGTGCTGATTCAGAGGTCACATGGCAAGCACCTACTCTTCCAAACCTCAAAATACAAACAAAGTTTAAAAGGTCATTGTTGACCTCGCTGTCCTCAATAGAGTAGGAACTGTTTTGTTTAGAACAGGACAGATAACTTTAGTCGTGGTGGTTAAGTCTCAATCAACAGTTTTATAAGACCAAACACCTATTTCTGGCCAACTCATGCATGCTTTATCTCACAAAGTACCACCAAGCAAGATAGAACACATTGAAACCAAGCTGAATCACACACACTACTGCACACATGCACACACAGTTATGAGCACACACACACAGTTATGAGCACACACGGTACACGTACTCATGCACATACACATGCAATATCTTACTTGTTTTTTTTTTAATGTTGTTTCTTCTCCTAATACTCTTCAGATCGTCTGTGATGCACTTGTTCCCTGAGCCACACCTTCCCAATTTTTTCCTCTCACCTCAGCAGCTAGAACAGTCTCTGCGTGCCTTGAGGGCAAGGGCTCTTGCACGACCTCCTCCTCCACCACACCAGCCACCAGAATCAGGGGAGTACCCTGGGGGCACCTGTGCTGCCACACAGACCAAAGCAGAGGCAGAAGGAAGTGAGGGAGCTCCTCCAACCTGGTGGAGGACACCTTCAGAAACACAAAGGATACAAGACATTTTTACTTCTTCAAGTGTTTCTCATTAACTTTTACTTCTTTTGTTTGGTTTTTCAGTTCTATACTTGTTTTTGTTGTTCATATTGTTTGGGTTTTTTTTCAACTGTTGGAGAAACAGCTGTTCTCTTGTGTTTCTTTTGATGATAAAGGTTGTGAAGATTTATTAGTCCTTCAATGAACTGGGGTGTGATTAATAATGTTGCTATGGTAATAAGATGAATCTTAGCACTTGGAAGTGTAACCGCTAAGTATGAAAACTATGCTGAAGCCATATGAATAGTACTAGACAAGGGGGAAAAAAAAATTATAGATGCAAATTATGTCAGTAATTTTAATGAGATTAAAAAAGGGGCGTGTGCTCCAGCCCACATCCAACCGGTTTAAATCTGGATCCAACCCTTTTAAATCTGGAGCCAGCGAAGTGTGGAGACCAACGGACTTCAGGCTATGCTTCAGGTTAACAGCTGTTCGAGTGGAATTCGATAGCTCCCTCGCTCATCTATTTGCTATATCTATTTCTTGCCCTTGAGCCACCCTGCGGCTCTCAAACCCTAAAGCATCAAGACAAGCTGGTGATACAGTGTTCAGCTCTGCATAAAATTGTAAGTTCAGATAAAGATAAGTTCTTGAATGCTTCCTGCTGGCTGATGTCTTGCTGTAGTAGATCCCACATATCAAACTCAATGTCACTCACCTTCTGCTGCCCTGCAACTGTATGCCTTTGAGTGATAGTTAGGATGGCTGTGGGGCACTATTGATAATAGCTATTTACACTGCCATTTAGCCAGCTAGCTTACCTTTAGCACTTGTTTCTAATGTAGTCTTTGAAAATACAAAGTTCAATTTTTGATGCCAGTCATATTGCCTGATCCAACATTGTTTTACCATGCAGTGTGGCTCTGAGTATACCTTGCACCTTTGGTCTTGTGTGATGGTAGGGATGCTCTCCAATATGTGTTGGTGACTATGTGTAGTGGTTGGTGGATACCACCTAACCATGGTGTGTGTGTGGGGGGGGGGGGGGGGGGGAGAAGAGTGAGGAGAGAGAGGAGAGAGAGAGGGAGAAACATGTCCTCCTTCTAAGGCCACAAACCTTTATTTCCCTTTTTTTTCTTTTTCTAATTTTTAATCATAACCACAGCTGCTTAAATACAGCCTATGACTTCAATGTTCCCTGCCTCAGCTGACTTGGATCCTGCTTTCATAAGTGGACCATAACAAAAAGATGCTGTAAGTACACCAGACAGTTGAGAACAACAGCGTTTTCAAATTCACTATCCTGATTTTCCAATGGTGTGAGTTCCCAAGTGATTTGCATTGTGTTTTTATCAGTAGGATCTTGGTAAATACAATGAGGGCAGTTGATAAGCAGCAGGAAATTGAATGGACTCTAAAGCTGCTTATTGAATGTTGAATGGAGAGGCTGATTGACAACTACCAGGTGGAGGATGTGATGTGATGTGTTAGTGCAATGTTTGGTATTTAGGAGATTGCTAAGGGTCAGTCACTCACTGCCCTATGTGTTTAACCTCTTGGCATATGGACTTAAGTAGTTACTATAGTACCAGCCTAATGATCTAAGTGACTTAGTAATTGCTTCCTTCAACAATGGAACAATACATGGTCAATCTGAGACATCACAACCTCTACTTAAATCAATGCATGGTGTTACTCTGAGGCATCATAATCTGGACTTCTACTTGGTTTGGTTTTGGTGTGTATGCATCTGCTTTTAGTAATTGCTTTTAGTAATTGCAGGTCCAGCTGTTACCATTGGCTGGAATATTTCCCTTACTAATACTTCTTTTTTTTATTATTTGTGTTGAAATGCTTAACGGCACTTAGGAATGGTAGCATGTAAATGCCAAATGCTTTCTCATATGTTGAAAAATGGTGGACGTCGAAGAGCCTTTTTGGGGCTTCTTTCAACTTCTACACTTGAACAAAGGGGTGTGGACAAGTGGAGCCTAGCAAACCCCCTTACCTGGAGGTCATATCTACCAATTTTCAGCCAAATCATTTCAACCAAATCATTTCAGCCATTTCTCCAGTTATAGTGTGCATATATATATATATATATACTGTGTGTGTGGATATATATATTAGTCTAGAGTAGTATTGTATGCCCATGTCTTTTACATCTTATGCTTGCAGTGCTGGCGACTGCTTCAAAGTCTTACAAACTATGCCAATCTATTTTAATTTGTAGGTCCATCACCATGACAACCACAGAGTTGAGGCAAGGTACAGGGTCAACCCATGAGTGGATCCTGCCCCCGGGCTGGGTGGCGGTTCAGTCGGCCAAGGACAACAAAGTTTACTACTGGAACAAGAAAACTGGAGCAACAACTTGGAAGTTCCCAGACAAAGAAGGTGAGGGATATATAGCACATAAAATCCTTTGCAGTAGACTGGTGTATATGTGTGAGTTCATAAGGAGATGCCTACTGATTGCATGGTGCAGTGGTGTGTCTCCTGATTGGTTGAGATATAGCAAACACACACTCCTCTTGGCCCCTATGCACTGCTCCTGGCTGCCCCGGCCCCAACTTGGCAGGGTTTTATCTAGGATTTTTTTTGGAGGGGGGGGGGGGGGGGGGGGGGGATACTGAGATGTGTTCTCAAAATCAGCCAACTATTGATGTTAGTTAAATTTTCATGGCAATAATTATGATAGAATTTTTGTGACTTTGAGACTTTCACATATTTTGAATTTTCAGTAACCTTTTCCCAATTCTTTAAAGGAGCTTATCTATTTTCAAAAATGTAGGTCAAAAGTTCACTGGGTCACATGGCATTACATATCCTGCTGACAGACTGGCCCATCATTGATAGTTCTAGGAGACTTGTATGACTGTGTAGCTTGACTATTTATTATCTACATTGAACTATATTAATCTTTACGATCACAAGACACTAGCACATTACATTAGCTAATTGATGTTTTCCATTACTTCAGATCTGAGGGGGAGGGGTGGGGGAAGGCAGACTGAAGGCCCCCCCCCCCCCCTCCCCCACTTGATTATACCCTGCCAACCTATGTACCTACCCCCTCCTGGCCAAGATGCACTGTCCCAGCTTCACATGCATACACCTGTAAGTCCTTGTAACCACAGTAACCTTATGAAGGCAGGCAAGCAGGATTGGTTGTCTTACATGACTGACTGACTGACTGACTGACTGACTGACTGACTGACTGACTGACTGACTGACTGACTGACTGACTGACTGACTGACTGACTGACTGACTGACTGACTGACTGACTGACTGACTGACTGACTCTGTGTGCACCTAAACACAGTCTAGCATTACTTGTGCAGTAAGATGAAGAACCTAGACAAACCTAATTTATGGCTTCACTGGCATCTTGCCTCCAAATCTCGGGATCTTATGACACTTTCCTGGAATCTGGATA
Organism: Lycopodina hypogea; assembly: GCA_963969325.1. NCBI lineage: Eukaryota > Metazoa > Porifera > Demospongiae > Poecilosclerida > Cladorhizidae > Lycopodina > Lycopodina hypogea. The sequence continues at coordinate 2,172,660 of OZ017787.1, forward strand.
TTGTATTTTTTGTAATTGGACTTCCATATACTGAAATGGCCATTGCAGTGTTGGGAGTTACTGGAGTGACCTCGAAGAAACTGTTTTTTATAATTCCACTCCATTTAAAGTAAGAGCTCTGCTAAAGCTGTGGGATGGTGCTGAGGCTTTGTAGTGGCTGTTTGTCCATGGGACAGTTTACTTCAGTGGACGGGTGCCTTGTTAGCATATTCATGTGCATATAAGCATAGATATGTATATGTATATATATATATGTATCTATGTCAGTATGTGTACATATTGGTTTGTATTTGTTATTGATGGGCACCTAATGAAGTACTCATCCAAGTATCTGTGTGTGAGCACACTTGAGGTGAGGACATGACCGCAAGGTGTTTCCCTGTGGGCTCCATTGTTAGTGCAGCTAATGTCTATTTTCCGAGCCACCAGGGTCCATAGTACATGGTCTCACAACTAAAGGAGGTCTCGGCTATTTGTAGACTTGTTGAAATAAACCTCCTGGTTACCTCCTGAAATATGCCTGGTTACCTCCTGAAATATACCTGGTTACTTCCTCATTCCCACAAAGAATCCAGTGTGCATGTGTATATGTATGTCTGTGTGCACTCACTTGTGTGTCTGTGTGCTTGTATATCATGCAGAGCATTGCTGGTTTGTACCTAAGGCTATGCTATGGGGACCATAAGTCAAGTAGAAGGATTATGTGTGCACGCACGCACACACACACACGCACACACACACAAGGTGATAAAGATTGGCAAGCATGTAGCAGATATTAACTCTGAAAAAGCATTCCATTCCATTCATTGGCTATTTATGAATCTTCATTTCTCCTGTGTGAGTAGCTAGCTATTCACTGTCCATTTCTAATGGTCAGCATTGGCACTGCAATCAATGTTGATAAATTGGGCTGTGATCTTCAACAAAGCTTTTGTTGGTTCTCAATGATCTTCAGCCAGTTTGCAGCATGCCAAGTGCCTGCTGCCTTGTATTGGCTTGACTGGCATTGTTGCGGCTAGCTGTGTGTGTAGTGGTCACTTAGCATCAGCTGTGTTAGTCCACACACTTATTACCATACAAGAGCACACCCATTTAGTGGGTAGGTCCACCAAACTATGATGATATCATGTGACTTTTACGATGTCATGTGATGTCGCTGTTGTCTGTCTATCCCACAGCCAAGGAGCATGTGAATATGGTGAGAAGACACACATATGAAAACATTGGGAAGACCCCCAGCAACGACACGCATGCCACACCTCCACCCCCCATAGAGAATGTGGGTGGAGCTCCATCCAGGAGGAGTGGCTATGAGAACGTTCAGATAGTTCCTGACCAAGCCACCCAGAGTGCCACAGGGCGTCCCCTTCCTGGTGCACAGCAGACAGTGTCTGAGCCTTTCACACAGACACACCTCCCTCACTTCCAGGAGGAAGTGACAAAGAGTCAACCGCTACCCCCCACAAGGTCCACCTCCTTTGCTAGCCCTTCTGTCGTTCGCCCACAGAGCCACACGTCCTCCAACCATGCTCCTATCAACCAGAATCAACCACTACCGCAGCACAATCACCCAGAGGGTCGATACCAGTTTGATACGGCCACATCCAAAAGGGTGGAGCATCGGTTGTCAGCCTCAGGCAATGAGTATGCTGTAGTTGAGCACAGGACCCACCCGGTTCTTGATGGCATGCGTCAGCAGCAGCAGCAACACCAGGAAGTGGGTGTGGCCCGTAAGAGTGTGGGCAGCATGGATAGATTTCCTCCTGTGGTTCCTCTAAGAGCTTTCCAGAGGATGGGTATGGATTCTCTGCCACTCCAAGATGAAGGCACTGACCTAGCAGTGACTGACGGCTCCAGGGAGAATAGCCATGCACAGACTAATGCGTCTGCGCGCTCTACCAACACATACCAGGACATGATGGCTAGGGCCCAGCAAAGCAGACACCATGATGCCACGCCCCCTGAAGTTGACACCACCTACGACGAGATTATGGATCACCAGCAGCCGGGCAGATATGGGGAGATTCAGGGAGATGAAGGTACATGGAGTGCACTCACCATGCATGTGCATGCATGCAAACTGTTCATGGGACGTATTTAGAGAAACACGCATGACAAGTTAGTGTTTCATACAGTGGGGGGGGCATCCTGGAATAACTTATGAAATATGTGGCACATAGTCGGCTGGCTGCCAAAACCTACAGAATTCATATCAGAGCTCACAAAACTTTCTTTTGGGGGCGCATACCCACAGACCCCCCCTTCCCCTCCAAGAAATAATCCTGTATTTTACCCTGCCATTAATTCAGATCTCCCTGTGTTGAGTAGGTCTATATAATCTGTCAACATTCAGACCATGTGGTGTCCTCATCTCTCTAGGCTGTGATCTCATTCCCTGCTGTATGTAATTATCATTGCTTACTCAGCGCAAATGGCCTGAGTTGTATGTTGGTTGAGAGGGCTGTTACTTTGTGAAGCTACTAGAATACTGGAAGATGTCCAGCATATGCTTAGCATACATGCTTCAGCCTGTGCAACACATGGTACAGGGTTATCAGATGCACTGACACAGGTTAGGGGGTGGGCATCTACTGAGCCAGTAAGTGCTACTGTGGGTCCCACTAATAAATAGACAAATGCTTCCTGTAGGTCAAGGCTGTTGCTATTGCATGGGTCAGCCATAATGTTGGTGTGTGTGTGTTGGTTTGGGTGCTTGTGCATATGTGTTCTTAGGTGCATACATGAGCTTGCCTATCCTGTTGGAGTAGGTGTCAAGGAACACTGTGGGTGTGGTATAATCACATGATGCATTATGATCATGTGATTTCTCTATGTCATGTGACCTTGCTGCAGGTGACCCCAGGTACTCCAGGGTCCGGCTGCATCCCAGAGGTCACACTTCTGCCGTTACCACAGCAACTAGCAACAATGGGAGGGAGGTGGTCTCCACCAACAACAGCACTGCGTCTGGGGCAGGGATGGACTATGACCTTCCATCCAACAGCCGCAAGCTGCAGTCCCTGAATCTGTCGCAGGACAAGACTAGTGCTATGTCTTCATCTCCTTCCTCTGTGACCTCTACGACCCCGTCACAACTGAACTACGCCAAGCTTGTCTTCACCAAGGAAACCTCAATGCTGAGGTCAGGGGTCACTCTGGCCCAGCACCAACGTGGGTCGGTGTGCTCGTCCACCCAACCAGAGTTTGACGACGAGGGGGATGAGCAAGGCGGGGGCAGTGAGGGTGTTGGGGGAGGAAGGTGGAGTGGGAGCTCAGGGGAGGACGACAAGGACCCAGGCAACAAGTAAGGACACTACCTCTCAGACGCCATTTCCTGTTAGCTATTTTCTGGTAGCCCATGTGAATATGTCTGCACACTTCACACTTTACAAGAGATTTCTAACTCATGAAGGCATCCCCACTCCCTACATGTAGATATGTGCAGATAGTACATAAGGGATAGAGAGTGCTCTGTGTTGAGTAGACTTCCTAATGGTGTGTGTGTGGGGAAGGGGGGAGGGGGAAGTGAGTGAAGAAATGAAAGAGGGAGGGGAGTGTGTGAGTTTGTTTGAGCAAGCTGCACATGTAGCTAGACTGTGTAGTAAATTGCACACTTATCCCGTCATGTGATGTCACCACATGTGCTCAGGTGCCTCAAAGGGATGGAGGATGATTCATCCAATGCTCGCTGCGGTAGTCCAGTGGCCGAATACTTCAAGATGGTGATGCCCCCCGCTGGGCCCCCTGCCTGGGTTGCGTACCAGCGCAGACCCCACGCCTATGAGGAGATCATGGAGACCGCACAGGAAGAGCAGTTCTGGGGCAAGTCTGGGGAGGTTACCTCACCTCACCCAAAGTGGGCACCTCCTGCCTCACATGATCTTGTCAAGGTTACAGACGACCAAATACCTAGTCAGCCAAAGATGCGTGTGCTTCATCACAAGTATGAAGAGGTGGACGTTGAGGGTGAGATGGAGTGGCTGCCTGAGGGCTGGCGGAAGATGAAGGACGACCAACAGCGTGACTACTACTGCCACGTCGCCTCAGGCAAGACTCAGTATGCATTCCCGGACAAGGAAAAGACAGCCGAGGTCAGTGTCTGCTGTACACATAAAGTGTGACTACACTAATCCATGTTGTGTGTTCGTGAGTGTGGGTGTCTGTGTGTATGTGTTAGTGTGTATTCTTGAGAGTGTGTGTGTGTGTGTCTGCTTGTTTGTGTTCTTTTGTGTTCGTGAGTGTGGGTGTGTGTTCATGAGTGTGTGTGTGTTCGTGTGTGTGTGTGTGTGTCTGTGTTCCTCTTTTCTTAATTGTATTCTCTTAATATTTTATTGTAATCATTGTTACTTGTTACTGCACGTGTGTGTACATGAGTTGGGTGTACATGTGTTGGGTGTACATGTGTTGGGTGTACATGTGTTGGGTGTACATGTGTTGGGTGTACATGTGTTGGGTGTACATGTGTTGGGTGTGCATATTCTAGTAATTTATTATTTCAACTGCCCAGCAACCTGCTGTGTCTGTATGCTTCTCTATCTCTCTGTCTGGTCAGAATGTGTTATGTTTACCTGTGGCACACACGTATAGGAACACTTGGAATGGTGGTGGGGAGGAGAGGGCAGCATACATCCACAAGTTTTGCTCAAGAATGGATTTTTAACTAATTGTTTACTGTTTGGAAACACCGGCATTTGTTGTTACAACTAAGTACTTTTACACTATTGAAACCGAAACAATGTAAATCTTGCCACACCTATAACCTCACCTTAAATGTTCTAAAAAATTATTTTGCCTGGTCTAAAACGCTGTTTTAATAAATATTATAGTAATTATTTACAACATGTCTTAATGTGAACCACTCTTGTTATTTAGGTGCAGTTTTCATGCTGCTCATATGGCATTGATTTGTATAATTCAGCTCTGGGGGGGGGGGGGGGGGGGGGGAGGGAGGGGGGGGTTGGCTTGGCTTATATGACTGAATTGATATTGTGTTTAGAACTAGAGTACTTTTACCATGGTATTGTTGCTATGGGGTTGTTATGGTGTATGAAATGTGCTGTTATGACTCACAAATGCAATTAAGAAAGTGAAATCAGTTGGTGTAGTCATTTCCACTTCCGACCTCTTTTCCTGTGATGGTACTGCTTGGTGTGTGTGTGTATGCATGTAGTGATTAGTGAATGCATGTCAAGAGTGTTCATTAAATTCTCCATTTTGCAAGTGCCCAGTGTATCTGCTAATTGACATGCTCCTGATCAGATGGGAATAGTGTAGATCTGTAGAGTACGAGTGGCTCCAAGGCCAGGGGGGGGGGGGGGTGGGGGGGGGGCCTGTAGCCCTGCAGGAGCACAGCTCACTAGTGTCCTCCAGGTCATCAGACAAGGGAGGCAGACCATGGATGGTAATGTCACATCTCTGTGTCGGCACATCGGGCCAGGTCAATGTAGGTCCTGAGATGATTGGATGGTTGTTGACACCAGTCCTATGGCTTCACTAAGAATGCCCTCCAGCACTTGCTGTGCAATTGCTAACATTCCAGATGGGCATGAAGATGCTTGCATATCTGTCTGGTGTGTGTCTTGTGACTATGTTATGTTGGGAGTGTCGTGTTCTGATGTAGCAGTACATGCAGAGGCTATTCCAACCAGCACCTCACCAACTAATAGTAGCACTCGGGATGGTCTAGCTTACAATACACACACACACACACACACACGCACGCTCACTCACTCACTCACTCACTCACTGCAACTGTTGGATAGTCAGTCTTGCACTGTGCAAGATCTTAGTTTTTTACTCTCTCTGTCTCTGTCTCTCCTAACCACCCTCATGGCACACACGTTCTATCTCCCTCGGTGAAGGCCCAGCCATTTCCTGCTGAGTACATGGGCTGTCTACCTATAGTCGATGATCAGCTGGTACCAGGGCAGTGTGTGCACGCCGTTCATGCCTGCATCAGCAAGATGGCCGCCAATCACATTGAGCAAATACAGGTGAGCACATCTTACCTAGGTCCTGCATGCACAAGCAAGTATGCTTGAGCACACGCACACACACACACACACACACACACACACACACACACACACACACACACACACACACACACACACACACACACACACACGTAATATCTTGAGCCAAGTTTCAAAATATCCTGAGCTGTGGTTGTATAATATAAATATCAACAGCAAACATTCTTAGATATTGACTGCTTCCACTTACTCTCATTTGTGCATGTTTTATCATTCATCACTTTAAAGAAAAGAAAAACAAACTATCAGCTATTAGCAGTCCTGCATTAATTATTGTCGATGTTGATATGGTGGGTAACTATGGTGGGTAACTATGGTGGTGGCATTGTATTATGTCTGTGTACTAGTGGGAGACTCACTGTGTGTGCCTGCTGCCCCCTCCCCACCTACCCACACACTATACCAGGCAGTGGTCTGAGTATCTTAATCTTATCCATCTATTGAGGCTGGTAGGAACATGCCTGTCTGCCTGGGTACTTGGTTTTTCTGCCACTCTTCATAATTGAGTGACCTGCAGTGTGGTGGGAGCAGCTCTCTGACCTCTAGGCTCTGGCTCATTGCCAGGCATTTGAAGCAGCAGGTGCTGTGGTAATTGACAACCACTGCAGACAGTGACAGCTGACTCTACTACTAAAAGCTTTGTTTTGGAATGTCCCCACCATAACACCCAGACAGTTGTGCCTTGAGGTCAAATGTAGAGAAATCTGCACTCATATTTGCACTTAATCCCCTACCCCTGTATTGTATCCCCCTATACATGGCATGTCACAAGTGTGAACACTCATGTCACGTGAATGAACACTCATGTCCCATGTATGAACACTCATGTCTAATGCTAAACACACATCACATGTATGTCTTTCATAAATAAAGCATAAAAATAATTTATGCTAATTTAAATTACATTTAATGTTTGGTATTCAAAAATGCAATTTAGCAGTGGCTGAATAAATCTTCTAGAATGTAAGTAGTTCTTGGAATTTGGATGTAGTTTCTGTTGGTAATTTGCCCGCAACAGCAGTTTTTTTTTTATGGTTTCACAGACAAGTGAGGAGATGTAGTTAGCTACACCACCACAGTTTCTAAGTAAGACAGAGTCACAACAGTACCCAGACAGTCAAACATTCCCACAACACAACACCATTCCTAGTGGATGTTTCATCAAGCCAAGCCTAGAGCTTACTAACCAATACAACAGCTTTGGACCGCCAAAACAAATTTCTAGATGACTGGTGGGAGCAGAGTGGGTATCCTTAAGTATGATAGGAGAACAATGAACTGCTCTAGAGAACAGACTGCTGACTGCCATGTGTGACAGAGCAGAGTGACCAATAGACATCCGGGCAGGCTGACATGTGCAGAGGATGTCAGACCACTGCAGACTTCAGTATGTATCTGAGTGAGGGTATCTATTTCCATCCTTGGGCTGTTGACAATTAGACACTGATATCATCTCGCTCGAGCAAACACACACACACACACACACACACACACACACACACACACACACACACACACACACACACACACACACACAGAATTGTTGGTATTATTTAACTCCACCTGAAGTGTTGGTTGTGTGTTTGTCTTCATCATGGCCTTGCAATATAGCACACTTACTTATCCACTAGAGAATGTGAATAGTCCAATGCTAAAGAACTTTGCTTGCCAGAGAAGAGTATTCTCCTAACCTCTGTGTCCACCTCTGCTTGAAGTAACAGAGAACAGTGTGGTGCACACACCGTTTCCATGATACCTTTACTGACTGCAAACTCCTCCCATTGGTAGTTCTATCATGTGTGGAGTGAAATGTCTGACATTCAGCCAACAATGCCAGCTGCTTTCCTTGTGACGTCTGCTGTTTAACTTGCAGAGATAGTATCTCCTCTTCAAGGGCTGCTATGATTGTGTTGTTGTGTTGTTGGATAATCATTGCATTGTTGCTGTTTGTTTTGAATCACTAGGCATGCTAACACTACTTCTGAGACAGCTGAAAGAAAACATGTTGCTACAACATACCTCCTGTTGAGGGCAAATAACATGTGTTGCCTTGCATTTCACACGCCTCTTGTTTTCAGACATTCTTTCCCTTTCCGGCCCTCTGGCCACTTAGGCCCTCTTTAAACAGCTATGGCAGGAAATGTAATACCTCTCACAGTCCATTCTGCTGACCAACACATTAGCAGACCATGTCCTGATGTGACGTCACATGATACTGGCACAAAACAAGTGCATTGTATGATTTATAGCATACTCAAACTGACATAGTAGAAAGTTTGGCCAGCATTTAACTCACTTTCTAATTTATACTATGGCTCCATCTCTACTGTGCATCCATTTATGTGTCCCTCATATCCATACCTTACCCAATGTCCAAACCTTGGAGTGAGCTGTAAAGCCATAGCCTTACTTCATTCTACCTGTCCTAACACTGACATGGTGTTTGCATGTGTGTATGACTTCAGACTGGCACGGAAGTGTTGCTTGCAGTAAAGGGGGTGGAGCTTCACTGGCTGAACTCTCAGAACTTTGCTGTCCTCACGAGACAGCCCATCAACCGCATCCGAGTGTGGGGAATTGGCCTGGACAATGAGAGGTACTGTGCTAATAACAGACTCCATACTCTAGTTTGTATAGCAGCTCCAGGACACAATGGGCTGTTCCTATTTCTCCTCCCACTCCCCTCTTTTTACTTCCTCTTCCTCCCACTCCCCTCTTTTTACTTCCTCTTCCTCCCACTCCCCTCTTTTTACTTCCTCTTCCTCCCGCTCCCCTCTTTTTACTTCCTCTTCCTCCCACTCCCCTCTTTTTACTTCCTCTTCCTCCCGCTCCCCTCTTTTTACTTCCTCTTCCTCCCGCTCCCCTTTTTTTTACTTCCTCTTCCTCCCTCTCCCCTCTTTTTGCTTCCTCTTCCTCCCGCTCCCCTCTTTTTTACTTCCTCTTCCTCCCGCTCCCCTCTTTTTACTTCCTCTCCCTCCCTCTCCCCTCTTTTTACTTCCTCTTTCCTCCCTCTCCCCTCTTTTTACTTCCTCTTCCTCCTGCTCCCCTCTTTTTTTACTTCCTCTTCCTCCTGCTCCCCTCTTTTTACTTCCTCTTCCTCCCTCTCCCCTCTTTTTACTTCCTCTTCCTCTTACTTCCTCTTCCTCCCACTCCCCTCTTTTTATTTCCTCCTAGGGACTTTGGTTATGTGTCGCGAGACCCGACCACTAACCAGCACGAGTGCCACGTGTTTCGCTGTTCTGTCCCTGCCAGAACTTTGGTTCATCTGATGCTAAAAAGTCACCAACACAGTTCCCAGAGAATGCAGCACAAGCGTTCCTCCACATCTGGTGCTGGTGGACGCTCTGCAGAAGGAAAGAAAGGTCACAGGCGGAGTTTGAACCAGCATTACGAAAGAATCACATGCACTTACATTGGATCATGTGACGTCAGCTCCAGCCAAGGCATGGACGCTATTAATGAGGCTGTGGCTAGACTGTGTAAGAATGCGGGGCCAAGGCCAGAAGTGGGCGTTGATGTGGCCATGTCTAGCATTACTATCTGTGACCTCAAGGTTTGTTGGATTTACATGGGTGCAGTTCTCCTTATTCCTTCATCCTTTCTTCTTCCTCCACTGCCTTATTCCTCTTCTTAGCCACTCTCCTCTACTGACACGCACTCTCCTCCCTCCCCTCTCCTCCCTCCCCTCTCCTCCCTCCCCTCTCCTCCCTCCCCTCTCCTCTCTCTTCCTCCTCCACCTTTGCATTGCAAAATAACAATTTGTGTATCTTTACTGACAACATATAAATATCATAAATAATTAAACTTCCCTCCTTCAACAAACAGAACGGACATGTTATGGCAGAGCATAGAATCCGGTTCTTGTCATTCCTGGGTATTGCTAAGGACGACAGGTTCTGTGGTTACATTTTGGAGAATGGTGAGAACAGCTACAGGTTCCATGGCTTCAAGATGGAGCCCAACACAGACAGACTCTGTCTGGTCCTGCACAATGCCTGTCAGGCTCGCTACAAGAGAGTGATGCAGATGCAGGCTGTGCGCGACTCAGCCAACAAACAGGTAAGCATACCACACTATGCTCACATGGAGCATCATGTGATCTTCACATGGTGTGCATGTTTCTTGCTTGCAGACTCCTGGTGGAGTGGACAGGAGGAGCAAAGCAAGCTCGGTCCTGTTTGGGAGGCTGGGCAGTTTGAAGAAGAACCGGATCTCTTCTCCCCCCTCCTCCCCTTCCTCCTCTCCAACTCCAGCCTTCGGCATGATAACTTCCTCCACAGAGAAGTCAGCTGCCCCAAAGGAGGGAAAGTGCTTTGTGGTTCAGTATCTTGGGAATCATTCAGTCAACAAGATGTCTGGTCTGGACACTGTCAGACCAGTTGTCCAGGTAACCACTAGTATTATGTTTTTGTGTAATAACATGTACACAGTATATTGTGTCCAGTGATGTAGTTTGTTGTATGTTCTAATCAGCATATTGTGTTCTGGTATGTTCTAAATGTGTTTTGCTTTAGCTTGATAAGCTTACTGTAATTCTCAATTAATTGTTTGGTAATTATTACCACATGATTGGGCCTAAAGGGCTCACATTTTAAGGGTTTGATGGGGATCTGGTTATAAGGAAGGTTGGTGAAGATGGGAGTAAAACCCTGCCCATGGGGCTATTGTTTTCTTCAAAATTTCATGGTTGTGATCAAAACTCTGTACCTGTGTAGACCATCCCACTTAATATAAACCCTAATTGTATAAACCCACATAGGTCAGCAAAACTGTGCCTAAAACACTTCAGCTCCTTTTCTTTTCTTCTTTTTGAGTCCTGTAGACTCCAACATCTTGCTACATTGGGAATGCTACAAATCGTAATTATGTAAACACATTAAGTGTGATCAGCAAAACCAGGCCTAAATACATATCCTTTTCCTTTCTTCGTCTTTTTGAGACTAGTGGCCCCAAGCATCTGGTATGTGACAGAGGACAAACAAACCAACAAAAAAAAAATCTCAAATTATGTCAAGATATTTTTTTTGTCTCCGTCCATAGGACGGGCACATTTTTAGTACAATATAAGACATCCTACAAGATGTGAAGGTGTAACAATTGGTGGTAGAGTAATTGCTAATTGTAGTAATTGCTATCAATTGCTATCAGATTACAGTGCGTGTGTGTGTGGCATATTGTATACCACTGGCATATGCTCTCCCACCCACCCACCCAGGATTTGGCGGCATCTGCTAGTGGCAGGTCAGCTCACATGGTGGAGTTGGCTGTGAGCACCTCTGGACTGGTCATTTCCAACTATTGCATCACCAGCCGGAGCTCCTCCTCTCCTACGCCCACTCCATTGAGGAAGGAGTTCCCCGTCCAGAACATAACCTATGTGTTCAAGACCAGGTATGTTGGGAGGTCACGTGCATGTGGACACCAATACACTGACTGTAGTGGTGTTCACTGTGATGTAGAGTAGAGCAGTGTTGCCAGGTGTCTAATACGCAGCCTTATGTACAGAGAGCAGCGTAACCAGGTGACTAGCATACAGCCTTAAGTGCAGTAGAGCAGTGTAATGATTGTCTCAAGGGATGGTAGTGGTTGTGGTACTTCCTGATCACTACCTTGGTAGAGTCATTCAACTCTCCCATGACCATCTCCCTCATGGCAAAGCCTCTCTCACAGGTTCATGAAGGGTTCACATGTGGTGTGTTATCATAGACCTGTATTCTTGGAATTATATTTACTGCATCTACACGTGTAGGAATTGCTTTGCCTTTGTGGTGAAGGAGGACAGTAAGTGCATGTGTCATGTCTTTATGGATAGCAAGGTGAGTCTCTGCCATGAACCTGACAAGATTAGTGACTATGTATTGAGTTAAACTCCTTCCTCTTAACCCCTCCCTACTCTCTTCCTCCCTCACCTCCTCTCCCCCTCCTCTTGTATCTCCCTCCTTCCTTGTTTATAGCTTGATGCTATCGTCAGTACCATCCAAGACATGTTAGCTCCAGGTGCTGCAAAGTCAGTGTGACAGACCGACTGCTGGCCTTCTTTCTTCTTACAGCAAACACAACCCTAAGTGCACACACACCATCAACCACTTGTCAGCAAACTTTAGGACACCGTTTGTATCGACCGTCCTTGAAGAACTGTTACCTCATATTGACATCAGGAAGATAGCTTCTTTGTATTTTCACTGAGGTTGTGTGCACACATACACTTTTACGTACATAAATACATCTTGCATTTAGACATGCAATGTGGTGAAAATATCAATTTTCATCAACTACGATTTCTTTTGAGGTTGTAGTACAATGATTTAAGAAAATGTCCTAGACGTATGCTATAAAATAGTGTGTGTGTGATGATGCTACATGTGAACTCTTATTGACATCAGGAAGATAGCTTCTTTGTATTTTCACTGAGGTTGTGTGCACACATACACTTTTACGTACATAAATACATCTTGCATTTAGACATGCAATGTGGTGAAAATATCAATTTTCATCAACTACGATTTCTTTTGAGGTTGTAGTACAATGATTTAAGAAAATGTCCTAGACGTATGCTATAAAATAGTGTGTGTGTGATGATGCTACATGTGAACTCTAGTGTGTGCGTGTGTAAAACCGTACCTACCACAATGTGAAGAGGTTTATATATAATGTAAACATTAATCATTACAATTATTATCAATAAGCTTTTAAAGGAAAGAGAAAATAGTATCATCATTTTTTTTTTTTTTTTTTTAATTGAACGTTCTGGAATTGAAACTAAAATATCTGTCTGCAGGAAGGATATAAAGAATAAATTTAATAACTATTGTAATTGTAATAGCTGCAAGAAAGAAACTGAAAAGAATATTGAATTTGTTATATGACCCATTACCAGTTCAAATTAGGGACACATGTCTGCTTTTCTTGTTAGATTTAAATGATAGGCAAATCACTGAATCTTCATACAAGTAGTAATTGTCCACCACTATCTTTTTCTCCTATGATTTATCCAAACATTTTTTTACGTGTTGACGTATTACTTTCTTGGGAATCTAGTTCACCAGTGCTAAGGTCCCGGGTCCAAGGTTGAGTTTTTTTTCCAGTCTTATTTATTCTATGCATTTTCAAACTGACATTTGCTGCAAAAATTCTAGCTATTATTTCACTTCAGACTGCAACTATTTATATTTTATTGATGATTCTGAACATTTCATTTTAATAATAAAAAATATATATCAATATCTCCTGCTGATGGAGATGCCTCTCCTGAGCTGCCTCTATATAGTGTCCAAAGGTTTGTCTGGGTGTAACATGCTGACATTAGCATGACACTGTCCTTGTGACCACATCAGATCACAAGGTCCTTGTGAGTAAAGTTTGCTGACCATGAGACATATCCTAAGCTGGTGCAATGTGTAAATAAAGGTGACCACTGGATGTTCTTTAAGGATTTGTTGTGTGACAACACGCCTGACCACTTCACTTCACTTCCCTTTGACTCATGTTGTGCAGTGACTAACTGCATTCCTGCCAGAGTTTGGGCAAGTCAGTAATGACACACTTCAAAGGGGAAAGGAAAGGAGACCCAAGGATGTTCAGATTAATGTGATGATATAGTAGTGATGTGTAAGATGTTGGTTGTGTGGCAAGCTAATCATCTGAACACCTTGTTCAGGCTGGCTTGTCGATAGATGTATATACTTCTATGATCTTGTTTAGTTTGGCGATAGATGTATATACTTCTGTGATTTTATATAGCTTGGCGATAGATAGATATATCTGTGATCTTGTATAGCTTGACAATAGATGTATATGCTTCTGTGATCTTAATAGTATAAATGTGGAGGGAAACGGGAAGAAGGGCTTTGGATGTATTCCCAGTGCCTGTTTGTGACTATGTCATGTGAAATGGTTAGTATGACTTCACAGAGGCAGGAAAAATTAATATTTCATGTTTCAAAAGGTAGTAAAAATTAATCTTATACTAATAGAGCTAGTGGTATTTATATATTTATTTATGTGTATAATAAACTGCAAAATGGCTGTAAGGATCAGGTTTAAAAATTGGCAGATATGATATTCAAAAAAGCTAAAGTAACCTCAGCTATGACCTGTTTGTCCAAATCCCATTGTTTAAGTGTAGTAACTGAAAGAAGCCCAAAAAAAGGCTCTTCCACATCTGCCATTTTATTTTCATCAAAGGGAATGCATAGCCTTTCACACTGAATGATTTCAAAGAGACATTAATGAATTTTAACATTGCCTGACAAATTAACAAGAAAAGTAACAATCTATCAGCAATTCCAAAGGGAGAATAAAATTTGTAGAACTCAGAAATAGTGAGCCACAACATCCAATTGCTGCAAGGGACTGTTGCTTTGGGAGAGCAGCTGGAAAGTGCAGAATTCCATGCTCTCACTAACCACTTCCACCCCCTCCACCACAACTCACCACTATTACTGTACAATAAAATTAAGTTCCTGTACAACAAAAACCAAAAATAATGTCTATCAAGATTTCACAGGAAGAACAGTGTTAAAAGAAAGCAAAAATAGTGTGCAAAAAGAACTTATTGCTGAAGGAGCCACAGACAGTATTAATAAGAAAATATTCCAGCAAAGATTTCAAACCAATTTTGGTGGTGTGTGTTAACAACTGGACTCCCATCAACATTGTCTGGCTCATTCAAACTATAATTTTTAAGCTGATGCTTTGGAACCACAGAAAAGGAGATATATTTGTCAAGCATGCATGAAGACAATTGAATTTTCAATAAATAAAAAAAAAACAAAAAAAAAAACAAAGCAGACCACAAAAATAGACCTACACACCCAAGAAGAACATTGCAAACATTAAATCCTTTGAAAGCATGTCTCAGAGAAAACCAAATAAGCTACTGGGAAAAAAACAAACACCAGTTGCCTACACTCACAGCAGCTTAAATGATTTCACAGACCTGTGAAACATGCCCACCTACTACACATGTCCTCCCACAACAGATATTCTCATGAAAGACAAGACCACCACTACCACATGCCTTCCAGCAATACATGTCCACCTGTTATGCCATCCTATAAAACCTGACCTCATGCTGGATGTGCCTTCCAGTAAGACATGTCCTACTTTAAACATGTATCTCTAAAATACATGTCCACTCATACATGTAACCAGCTGGACATGTCCACCTGTAAGACAAGCCATCCTGTAATACATACCCTCAAGTAAACATATCCAGTAAGAAATGTTGAGTAAAACAGAATATATTGCAAGATGTGCCATCATAAAGACATGCACTCCACCAACACATGACCTTGCACAAGACATTTCCTCTTATGGACATGCCCTCCCTTTAGACATATGCTCTCATAAGACATGTTATCCTGAAAGACATGTACTTCCTTAAGATATGTCCATCCCTAAGACAATTTTGTGACCACAGCCCACCAAAGGTGGGCCAAGCAAGCAATGCAGCCAAAGGCCGCAATTGCATGCTAATAATAATAATAATAACAATAATAATAATAATAATGAAATATTTTCAATTCAAATTTAACCTTAAACCTAATAAGGTTAGCACAACAAATTGATGTAGTGTGTGTGTGTGGGGGGGGGGGGGGGGGGGGGGGGGGTGTTATACATGATTGTTATAACCATTTGCAGCTTTGCTCTACAAAGTTGGACTTCATATAAAAATATAAAAGAATGAGTAAAATAAATAAATAAATGAAATAACAATAATAATACTAAGAATAAATTACCCTCAATTTCTAGGTGCACAATATCCAGAGGTCTGTGGATAGCTATGTGGAGATAAAAGGGATACCAACTCTGAATGCAACCCACAAACGCTTGCCAATGGATAAAAACTGGTTCCTCCAATCTTGATCCCATTTCCTCGGAAACTGAAGTCTTCTCCCTTCATCCGGTCTCAAACCAAGGTCCCCATATTTCTTCCTAACACTCTTGCCATTTTTGTGACTGCTAACTAGGCCCACAATTGTCTGCTGGGAGGATAGTATCATGTAGAAATTTAGAATGCACAGTGAAATTGTAATTAGATCTTTTGTATCACCAAATTTCCATTTGGGATAAAGTCTATTGCCAAGCACTCTTTGTTTTTCTAAATTGGCCCCCATGTCCTGTTATAGGCTTAGCCCCCCCCACAATTTAACTTATCGTTCTTGTGGGGCTCCTCACCACAAAAAAAAAAAAAAAAAACCCTTAGGATATAGAAAATTTAGGAGAAATTGAGCCCCCTTTCCTATCCACCATTCCCACCCCCTTCAAAGTAACCAGACAACAACAACAAAAAAAAACAACCTTGGGGTAATAGAGCACCACTTCCCTAACTCCCACCACAACAACAAAAAAAAAGAAGTGAGGGGGGGGGGGGGGAGGGGGAATTGAG